>PVHX01008384.1:0-84022 GCA_004024805.1 Geosciurus inauris | reverse complement strand
GAATAGTATAACTAACATTTGTACTAATCACCAACTTTGTCCAACAATATATGGTTCTATTTGAAAATGAAGGGAGAAAAGAGGGGAAATGAGTCAGTCTAGGAAATAAAAGACTATGTCTTCTCTTACATCAGATGGAATTATACAATAAAATTTCACACTAAGGCTTATGTATAGTGCCACAGCGAGATTTTTTTTTTCCCATTTCCATGTTTAAGTGTTGTTCCTTCCATTGCGTAAAACTTTCGTGTAACAGAAACCTGATGTCAGCACTTCCCCAAAATGATTTTATATGCATTTTTAAAAAATACTTTTTGTAGTTGTAGAGGGACTTTTATTTTGTTTATTTATATGTGGTGCTGAGAATTGAACCCAGTGCTTCACACATGCCAGGCAGGTGCTCTGCCACTGAGCCACAACCCCAGCCCTTTATATGCATTTCTACAGGGAAAAAAAAAAGCCATTTGGGCTGCTCAAATGCATACATGGAACTAAATATTTTCTATGATTATTATCACCGACTCTCAGAAAATATGAGGTCATCTATTCTTCTGTCTATGAACATCTATCTCTGTGTGTATAAGTGAATAACTACATGTATTTTTAAATAAATTATTACAGATATATTTGAAACCCCCAACTAATATGCTAGAGATATATATTTAGTTAAGAATTGAGTTTCTCTAATTGTTAGTGAAGTTAAATGTTATCTATATGCCTTTGTTTTGTAAATGTTCTCATCTGCTTTGTTTTTACCTATATGCCAATTGAAAATGGTTTGTCCCTTTTTGATTGATCTGAATGAGCTCTTTACAAATCATGGCCTCTGATCCTTTATCAGTTATCTGTAGGGCTATGACAGTCCCAAGTCTGCAGCTCCTCCTTATTCCCAGGATCTTTGGTACCACAGTTTGCAATTTTAATATAGTCAATCATGTTATATTTTTTACCTTTTGTGGTTTGGGCTTTTGATGTCCTGTTTAAGAAGAAAATCCCTCTGTATCCTGAAATCATAAGAAAAAACTCTTATATTTTTGTCTAAACATTTTATTGTTCAGCTATTCATGTTGAGATCTAACTCCTACTAGGAATTTCTTTTTGTGTAAGAAATAAGATAGAAGCCTAACCGTCTCTTCCCCAGATGGACAGCTAGTTGTGTTCACCATGCCTGCTCTGTCGACCATGCTTCCTTCCATCCATGGGCTGTTTCTCACCTCACAATCCTGTCGCCTTGGCCAACTTTCTGTGGAAGGATTGCACAGTAATTATCATCACGTTCCTGTGAGTTCTGATCTCTGGTAGGGTAAGGCCAGCCCCCTCCCCACGGCTTTGTTCTTCCCCCAGATCTGTTTCCGCTGTTTGTTTTGATTTCTTGTTGCTGCATAACAGACCATCTCAAAACGCAGTGGCTTGAAACAATGGCTGAAAGATAAAACGGACCAGCGGAGGAATAAAGTCTTCTCAGGTGGCCTCATGTGCCTGAAGAGCAGGGGAGGGAAAAGGAAGGGAGGGCCACTGTACAGCTGCTGACAGACCCTCAGGGACGCTGCTCCTGGGGTGGGTAGCTTGGACATGTGCAATGACCCAAAACCTCCTGGGGCTCCAAAGGTCAAGGATCAGCAATCCCCTCCTACCCCGACCACCGTGGGACCTGTGGTTTAGGGGTGGCTCTATTGCTGTGAATGCCTGAGTACTGAGAAAAGGGAAAGGCTATACACAGCTCTGGAAAGGGACTCCCAGGCCTTTGATGGTTACAGGGCCAGCCCTCTCCCTGGGGATGGGTGGAAGGAAGACCCAAGTCCTGGGGTCTAATGGTGAACTGCGAATCTCTCCCCTTGAACTTTCCAGTTGCACCTCTGTGATCCCCTCCTGCCTCTTGGAGGCTTGTATTACAAAAGTTCACGTTTCTCCATCCCTCCCCAGCCCCTGTAGCACTCCTCTAGCTGTATCTATGCCTATTTGTATTGTCACTATTTTTTCACACACACACACACACACACACACACACACACACACAGATTCTTAAGTAAACAGGGACTCAGAAATGAAATTGTTAAAACTTCAGAGTCTGGGATCCACCATTTACTAGCTGTGTAATTTGGGCGAGTTACTTAGCCTCTCTGTGCTTCAATTTTTCCATCTGTAAAATGGGAGAAAGTACTTCGCTCATGGGAACAGTTGAGTCAATAATCCACGTGGAGGAATCTGGTGCATTGCATGCTCTGTCATGTTGGCTTACTGAAATTAACCTCTGTATCCTCAAGCCTGAGCCAAGTGCCTGGCCATCTGAGGCACCCATAAATATTTCTGTAGAGGTCAGTCAGCTCCAAGAGCTCCAGTCCAAGTAAATCCTTCAGTTTTGACAGTTTGTGAGGAAACCAAATCCCAGGATGGTTCCTGGGGTGGCAGCCAGTCTTTTTCAGGCAGGAGACCCAAGTTGGGGAGCACATGGTGAAGATGGGCTCCCCCTGTAGGTACATAGATGAAAATATAGACCAAAAGCAGAAGTGTGGCTACAGGTCAATGCCAATGGCCTTCTCAGAGCAAGGCTGGGTCAGGCGGAAGTCAGGGTGCAGCAATCACCCACCCCCTAGCAATCAGATCTGGATTGCTAGAGAAGGACTGGGCAAGCGGGGCAGGGCAGAGACCCCAGGAGCCAGGGTCACACTCAGAGACCCCAACTCCTCCCTCAACCTGGGTGCCTGGCCCCACAGGTCTGCAGTCTGTGTCCTATGGTACCACAGGCTGAGGACAGACCACATCAACACTGGGACCCTGCCATCAACACTGCAGACGATAGCAGCACAGATGTCACAGTCAGAGGTGACGGGAGCTTATTCACCTTCCTCCCAGAGAAAGACCTCATCCTTGAAGCCCAGCCCACCAGACCCCAAACCCCTCATCCTTCTCCTGTCCAATCTCACTCCCTTATGGCCATGGTGCAGCCTGGCCTTAGTCCCACCTGTAGGCAAGGCTGATATCTCCTCGGGACTGAGGGCAGGCCAAGTCCTATTCCACAAAAACCTTCACAAACCAACTGCCTGAGCAGGAAGTGCTGAGCTCCCTGCGTGGAGAGACTGAAGGCCAAGCTGAGACCACGGGACTCTTTACGGAGGCTGGCAGCGTGGGGTCTACATCCCATCAGCCACCAGGTTCAGTGACCCTGGAGAAGTGACAAATCTGCAAATTCCCAGCAAGCTTCCCCAGAGACAGCAGAACTCCTCTGCTGCCCACCTGGCATGGAGTCCCCCATGTACAGAGTTCAGAGTCACTCTTTGGGGCCACATAATGAAAAAGAGACCCTGTCTCCAGCAGGGCCCTGTGAATCCACAGGCTGAGCAGGAGCCTGCTCTGTGTAAATGAGACGCAGGTATAGAGGGAATAATGGCTTCCATGGAAGGCAGAAGAGACCGAATCAACTCTGATGGAGTTGTGTGGATGGCCACAGGGAGGGAAGCTCCTTCAGCCCACGCTGCCTGGCAGGAGCAAGGGCTCATAGAGACTCTGGAGTGGTGGGCACAGCCCACATCGCAGTGCTCTTGCTGACGGAGTGTAAGAACCTGCTGAGGTAGACTCAGGAGGCCAGGCAGGAGAGGCGGGCACTGGTGGGCAGCGCTCCCCAGGCTGGCCTGGAGACCCTGTCAGAGAGGCATTGACAGGGGAACTTGCACAATCTGGCAGGATTTCATGGCCCCTGGTCAGGAAGGAAGTGACAGTCACACAGGGAAGCAAGAAATGGGTTACTCAGAGGCCCTGGGCCCCAGACCCCTGCCTAGTTGGACTCTGTTAGTAGCCATCTTGCCAGACTCTGAGGAGGGGCAGGGGAGGGACCAAGAAACCCCTTTTTTTTTAGAGCTTGCTCATGGCAGCTCTCTGGGTTGACAAGACTTTCCTTTTCTTCCTTCCAGAAGGTCATGGCCCCTGACAGCGCATGGCTATCTTTGCCACATGAAGTTCCCCCATTGCTGGTAGAGTAGCTTTGTACTCTAGGGAGTACAAAGAGTACTAGAGTAGGGAGCATTTTGGCCAGTGGTCACTGGCTTCAATTCCTAGGCTCCCCATGGGGGGCTGCCAGCGTGGAGGGTGGCGGTCTCTTTCCACTGATGCTGGTATATTCCACAGTCTGAAGGGGGTCGGGCATGGGCTTCAGGTTGCGATCAGGTTGAGTGTTCATGTAGACGGCATCCTCAGTGCCAAAGTGGTTTAGATGGATGAGTGACGCATAGCAGATGGCCCTGGTGTCCTCATCAGAGATGATCTGCTGATGGAAGCCCTGGAAATAAAAAAAAAAGACAGACGTCCACTGTATGGATCACAGCTGGAGTAGTCAGGGGCCCCTGGAGTGCCCAAGAACTGAGTGGTGGACAGAGATAAGATGTAGAACAAGGCATGATTCTGCAGAGCCTTTGGCAGGAAATGGCCTTCATCATCACCATACACGGGTAAGAAGGCTACACAGTGTGGTCTGTGAAGCAGCCACAGCAACATCACCCATGAGCTTGTTAAAAATGCAGAATCAGGCTCTGCTTCAGATCCACTGAGGCAAAGTCCCTGGGGAGGGGCTAGAATATTGGGTAGGGGTGTTACTTGTAGAATGGATCCCAGCATTACACAAAGGCTGGACGGATGACACAGGCTATGTTTCTGTGACTCTAAGAATCTCAGATATTTGGACAGGACAGACCTACCCAAGAGAAGCTGCCCCATCCTCAGCCCCTGCTGAGAGCCCCTGAGGGAGTCGTGATGCTTCCCGCGTTGGCCCCACAGCAGTTGGACCCAAGGCAGCCGAGCCGTAGGCGGACTCCGACCTAACCTCTGAGATAGAAGCTGCCTCCTCTGTGAAGGCCTGGGGTGAAGGTCAAGAGCTGGGTCAGCCAACTCTTTCTAACAAATTTGAATTCATAAGTACAGGAAAGGAAGCGTGTCAATAGGCCACGAGGCAGAAGGGGCATGAGCAGTCATGAGTGTGTCAAGGTTTGGGGTGAATAGAAACTATGAGTAAGCACAGACTGGGAAGTTAAGAAAAAACAAGTAAGGTATGTGGGGACACTGTGGGTCCCTGTCCCAGGGGAGGGCCATCCTACTCACAGCAGCCTTTTCCTCCTTCTGGTCTGAAAGGTCCTCATAGATGTGGGATTCCTTCTCACCTGTGAAGAAGACTCAAACTCAGGGGAGGGATCTCTTACCCACCTGCCGTGGGAATAAGGCAGAGGGATCAGGCCCTGGCTGGGTGGAGGGGACCCTGATGGGAAGAGGCCAGAGCTTGTTTCCTGCCTGGGGAGGTCTCAAGTGCCCGGCATAGAACAGTGTCCAGGGATGCTAAGGAGCAAGACAAACCAGCTACCTGTGACTAACTGGCACAAGCTGAGTAAACTTAATTATCCATTCCAGTGCACAGAGAATTCCAAATTTAAGTATAGTCTATTTGCTGATGAAGTTATATGTACTAATGTCTTTCAAATTTTTTGAACCAGGAATCCCAATGACAAATACCATTTACCCTACAAACCCACACTCTCACACCTGTGCACAAACTTGGACAAGTTCCATGAGAAAATGTGCAAAGCGTTTTGACATTTTGAGTTTCTATTTTCCTTTATAAAAATGCTGTGGTGACCCACTAAACTGATTTTATATAGTTTGATAAAATTTTATAATCCTTGCTTGCCCTGAGTATTTGTACTTGAAAAATTCGTATCCACAAGCTTCAATATACTTCTGACCCACGCATTCATTTTAATCTTGTCAACAGAACCATCTCCAGGGCATACAATTAACAAGCGCATGGTTTTATGCGCTAAAGAAATCAACCAACACAAAAGCAAGAAAAGCGTTAGAAGTCATCAAAGTGCTGCAGACTTCACATACAACTGATGATAGAAACTTAAAACTTTGAAGAGTAAAGTCCTAGAAGTGCTTTTAGGAAGACAAAAAAGAATTCCCTTTGTTACCCTTTCATTTATTTGTTTTGAAATTTTATTGTGGGGCTGAGAGTGTAGCTCAGTGGTAGAGCATGTGTTTAACATGCCTGAGGTCATGAGTTCCATCTCCAGCACTAGGGGGAAAAAATCATTGGCTATATTTAAGATATACAAAGTTATGTTACAAAATATATAACTATAGTGAAATGGTTACCATAGTAGCAGAAATTAACATATTTATCATCTCATCATTACTCATAATGCTCCCTGTGGCAAGAGCAGCTGTAATCTCCTGGTTTTGCAGAAATCCTGCATAGAATACGCTATTATTTACACAGTCCTTATGTAGAGCGTTAGGTCTTTTGACCTAATATCCTAGATATTGACTAATTTGTGTCTTTTGGCTTGCATCTCCCCATTTCTTTCCCTACCATGAGGAAGATGAAATTTAAAAATGATAGCAACAATATTTTTAAAATTTCCTTACCCAGAAAGTTGTTTTACATAGCCTTGTTAAAGAGTCTCTAAACATAAAGACAGTAAAAGTAATATGATCCCAAGTGGATAACACTGCACACTTAGATTCAGGCAAATGGGCATGAAGTTGAACTGGCTTTGGGCAAGCTGACCTGGAGCTTCTGAGGACTGGTTAACCCTCGGGACCATGGGGCCTGCCATCTGGCAAAGGGAAGGAGAGCCACTTGGACACTTCACCTCTTATTGGTTTCCTTGTCCCCATCACGAGGAAACTGCCTTTAAATGGTTGAGCAGTCAGTAGTCTACTCAGAGCCAGTGACAGGGGCTCACCTTTTCTGTGTCTTCCTTGGGCTTTCCTGAGATACAGGACCATGAGGACAACAAGCCCCAGCAGGAGGATAGCCACCACTATGCCAGAGGAGATGAACGTCCACCTGGGAACAAGGACCAGCCAGGTGAGGGGAGCTGGAGTCCAGCTCCACCTCGTGCCAGAAAACCATCCCTACCCCATGCCTGTGGTCACCACAGGCCCTCCCGGGCTTCCCTTTTGTCTCTTTTGAGGTCCCTGCTGCTGGGCTGAGCAGGAGACAGCCATACTGGCAGCCATACTGGCAGGGACTCTGCCCTGCAAGCCATACTGTCTCAGGCAAGCCGGCCCACCTCTGTGAAGTTAAGAATGCTGGTAATGTCACGAGATTTCGTTCCTTTTCCTTTTGTACCTTAACTTTCCTTCCAGGTCCCTGTTGACGGGTCTACACTCACTTCTCCCAGCCTCCTGAACTGACCTTTGTCCCTCCACTTCCCCTCAGCCCTTCTCTGAGAGATGCAGTCGGCTCTCAGGGTACACTGGGGTCATCTGACAACAGCTTTGCCAGCTAATCAACACATTTCCATAGGTTCTGTCCTAGTCAAAGGAAGGATGCGGAGATAGGCACTCACACTGCAGGCTCCTAGGGAAAGTGACTGGGCGTCAGGGGCAGAAGAGGTGAGGGAGGACATCTCGCAGCTACACTGATAGGCACCTGGTTTCTGAGTTACTCTCTTGACATGGGATGGTTTACAAGAGCCCAGGTTCACAGTCTGCAGGGAGGGCGGCTAGAGGGCACTGTCTAGAGTGAGGGCAGAAAAAAATCAAGGTGAGGGTTTAGCAACTACAGACCATGCCTTTCCCCAGACCCACTGCAGCTCTGGGATGGCTCCCTGCTCTGGTTGAGAGATGGAGAAAGGCTGGAAGAAGGGCAGAGGCAGAAGCTGCGTCCGTGGTCTTGAGCCTGACACCGGGCTAGGTCCCTGGAATCCCCGCCCTCAGTTAATCTTCAAGACTACCTGGAAGATAGAGGTTCTAAATGGGGGTAGTTACATCCCCCAAGCCAGACCTGGCAATGTCCGGAGAATTTTGTGTTGGCCAAATCAGTGCAAAGTTGTTACTTTGCCAAATCAGGAGGAAGTTGTTACTCTTGGCATCCAAAGAGTAAAGGCCAAGGATGCTGCCAAACATCCTACCGCACACAGAACAGCCTCGCACCACAAAGAACTGGCTGCCTCCTAATGTCAATGATGCCTGAGAATTACAAACCTTGAGGTAAGGTGGAAATGTGGTCAGTCCCATTTTGCACATGAGAAAACTGAGGCCCAAGTAAAGTGCTCCAAGGTGACCTATCTGACCCCCATTCCATCACCTAAGAGCTGGGTATCTGCTGGAATAGCAGTTGGGGACACCCAGCACAGTCCACCAAGGATGGGAGGAGACAGGGATAAGAGGTTGGGGAAGAGGCTTGGCAGTACCTGCCAATGACAGGGCTGGTGGCGGAGACCAAGGCAGTTGTCATCCTGGTGCTCCCAGTGGTGGGAGGGGTTGAAGCTGTAAGAGATGACAGTGAGTGGAGTGCCCATCTGCTCTCGCTGCACTCCAGGTCTCCCACTCCTAGTCCCCAGCCCTGGGGAAGAGGAGCCCACACATGGCCTTGGACCAAGCAGGACCCGAAGCACCAGGACTCCTGCCCCGCGCAGGAGTGGAGGTGTTAGGCTGCATGGCGTTGGATTCCTTCACTGCGAAGTGCCACAGTGTGAGTGGCTTTACTGCCACGTGTATATCAGATATGTTCTAGGGTGTCTATTTTTACTATTTTTCACCACGTCTTACACTTTCAACCCCTAACGCGTTCCCTCAAACTCCCCTTTTGTCTCCCCTAAATAAATTCCTGCTCATCCAGCAAGGCCTGGTGGGACCACCTCGTCTTCAGAGTCCTTTCAGGGTGAGAGGCTGCACCCTAGTCTTGTCCGTTGATCTGACCCCTCTCTTCCCTGGGCTTGTACCCAATATGCTTCTATTATGGCACCTACCACCCTTTCTGCACACGTCTGTCCCAACCCTTTATGAACATGTCCGTCTTCCTGTTTGGGCTGTGGGATCCTCCAGCATACAGTTGGGACTACAGGTTTTGGGTTTCCATTCCAGAGCCTAGCCTCACCCTGTGATGTACGTGGAATGAGCCCTGAGCTCAACTTGGACAGCAAATAGCCAAGAATGACCTTCAGGTGCCTGTTAGACCAAATGGCTGGGCAGGCTCAGCACAATGAAGAGGGCTGGGAGGTGTGGTTCAAACTCTGAATGTCACAGATGAATGCAAGGGATCTGTACCTCTGCAATTTGTAGAAAGAATATTCAAGGGCCTTGGGATTCGTGGTGACCCCTAAATTGCCATTCTAAACCCTAAGGCTCTCAATGGTTAGGGCCAGGTCCAGGGCGAGGATCTTTAGGTGCTAAACCTCCCTTGAGTCTCCTGTCTGCCTCTCTCTCCAGCTGCCTCCTGTCTGTTCACATTTCTCCACAGCCAGAGTTGCCCTGTAGTATTTTTGTGCAGTGGACCCCACAACCCTTCAAGAGAACACTGGGGTTAGAATCAGGGGTGGGGATATCCAAGAAAGGGCTGTTACCCAGCTGTGCTCAAGCTGGAGGGAAACTCTGTAATCCTTCCGAATGAATTGCAGAATCCTGTTTGTGGCAACAAAAATGTTAAGAGAAACATGTGAAGGAAGAAATCGACTGGAAGCCAGGAGGCCTGAGTTTCTATCTAGTGCCAGTTCAGCCCTCAACCACCCAGTGACCTTGAGCACGGGGCTTTTCTTCTCGTGCCCCAGCTGTCAGGTATGAGAAGGTTGGAGAAAATGATTTCTAGGTCACAGCTCTGACACCTTGTGATTCTGCAAGGCTAAGAGCCATATGTATAAGAAGGGGGATAACTCACGTTTAGATACCACCAGCTGGATGGTTCTAAGAATGTAGATCCTGGAAGATTCAGAGATTCCACAATAATAGGTTCCTGAGTCATTTACCCTGAGTTCAGTCATAGTGACATTGAAGTAGTCAGACCCGGGATGATCCTGGATCGAGTATCGGGGCTGTGTCCTGAAACTGTGCTCCAATAATGTACAATAATTGGCTGACGTTTTCCGACACCAGCTTTTCGCACTTGAGCGTTGGTAGAAGCTGTACTGGCATCTCACAACAATCGTCTCGCCCTCCAGTTTTTGTAGAAACTCTGTGTCCTGTGCCCAGGACCCTGAGAACACACCCTCAAGTCAGAGAGTGCCCCCTACTGCCACAGCAGGGCTAGGAAGTGGGGTTTCCCTCCTCAGAGGGCAGCACTTTGTGTGGCTACCCTCAGAAAGTGCCCCAGAGCCAGCCTCTGACCACAGTGCTCCTGTTCCTCGCCCTTCCCTCCACATAGCCCCCTTCACGCTCACCTCACCTCTCCATCTTCCCCTCCTCTTCCCCAGGCCCTTTCCCTTGGTCCTCCGCCCCAGTCTCTTACCTGAGGCCAGGAGCACCAGCAAGATGGGGGGGATCAGGTGCGTGGCCTCCTGGGCCATGGGTCTCCTTCTTGAACTGGGTGAGAAGAGGAAATGAGGAGGCAGGGAAGCGTTGAGATCAGGGGACCAGAGCTGAGTGGGTTTCAGCCCAGCACCCAGCCTGAGCAGGGGGAGCTGCTGAAGACAGCAGAGACCTTGTAGGGAAGTAGGAAACCTGGGGAGGATGGAGGAGGCCTTGACCTTTATGGGCCCTCCAGCCCTAGGCTCCTCCTTTGGGCTTAGAAAGGTCACAGCCCTGAGACTGATGGCGGCTCCAGGGAACTCTAGGCTCCCTGGGGCCCAGCTTCTTCCCCTTGTTCAGGCTACCTCCCTGGGGTGGGGGAAGGGAGGAGGAAACTATGGTGAAATAAGAGCCTTTTTCTCTTCCCTTCCCCAAAGTAAAGGAACTGCTGAAGGTGGGTGACAGAGTTAGGGGGACTTTTGGAGGTCTGACTAGAGTCCTAAGTCCTATTGATCCCCAGGGTTGTAGACTTGGTGTCCAGGAAAGTGGCAAGTCTGAGGACTGGAGAAGAGGAGGAAGAAGATGGGGATTAGTTTCCAGGAAATCAGGGACAAGAGGATTCGGGAAGGGGTGGGAAAGAACAAAGCTGTGGGAGAGGGAGGGAGAGGTAAATCCAGAAGGAGGGGAGAGGAAGGAGAAGAGGAAAGGGAGGGTCTCAGCCCCACATCATCCCCATACACCAGCCCCCAGCCTGCCCTCCGCTCTCCATTAATCCTCTGCTGAAAAACTGCTCTAATCAACATTTTTAAACAATTGTCATCAGATGAGCTATGAGAACAACTGCCGGCCAGGGAGGGTAGATGGCTCTGGGGAAAGCAGCACAGGAGCAGCACACGACAGGGGCCTGGGGAAGCCCAGGCCCCAGTGCCCGCAGCCTGGAGGCAGGGTAAGCCTTCTAGATGTGCCCAAGTTGGGAAAGTCCCCATGACAGTCAGTCGGGAGGGAGGGCATCCTGCAAAGGAGGGAGATCTGGCCTTGGCAAGGTGACTTCCCGCAGCAGAAGCCAGCAGAGGAAACTCCTGCCCTCGCCACCCCCAGCCACAACAAGCTCATCGGTCCTGAAGGGGGAGCGGGCACCTACGCCTCTGTGTGATCCGTGTTGAAGCCCCATTTACAGACATTTAGGAGAGCCATAAACCTAACATCTGTTTGTCAGGCTCCACAGAGGAAGTGTCTGCGACCTGTGGGTGCTGGGATTACTGTGTTCGTTCCTTCCTGTGGTGGCAACGCTAAGCCCTCCACAGAGGTAACTAGTCTCAGGAGAGCTCTCTCCCACTAACCCCCGCAGCATCCCTAGACTGTCTGGTACTCTGCCAGCCCCACCCCTCCCTGCCTGACCACTGTGGAGCTGGCTCCTCACCGCAAAGCTCACCTGACCAGGGTAAGGACGGGAAGGAGACAGAGGCTGGGGATTTGAGGGAAAAGTCCAGGAGGCCACGCAGGCCCATAGCAGCTGGCAAGATGGAACAGAGGTCTATAGTTCCTTCTCAGTACTCCACGTGCCTACCAAGGAGTTCTCATTTGTTATGGTTTGCATGTGAGGTGTCCCCCAAAAGCTCACGTGTGAGACAATGTAAGAAGGTTCAGAGGAGAAATGACTGGGTTGTAAGAGTCCTAACGCAGTCAGTGATTTAATCCCCTGATAGGGATTAACTGAGTGGTAACGGAAGTGGTGGGGTGTGGCTGGTGGGGTGGGGGTTGGGGTGGGGCTTTGGGGTATATATACCTGGCAAGTGGAATCTCTCTGCCTCCTGATGATAATGTGAAAGCTATTTCCCCTGCCCACTCTTCCACTATGATGTTCAAGGTGAGGCTCAAGCCTCACCTTGAGCCCAGACCAATGGAGCCAGCCTTCTATGGACTAAGACCTCTGAAACCCCAAGCCCTCAAATAAACTCTTCCTCCTCTACAGTTGGTATGATCAGGTCCTTTAGTCACAGCGGTGAAAAAGCTGACTAAAACATCATGGGAGCAGGATCCTAGAGTGAACAGGTTCACCCAGTTCCAGGAACCCCCCGATCTAGTCGGATAGGGACAACTGGTCATCCCCACACAACCCAGTCTGAACCCAGGGAACATCTAAAGGCCTCTGCCTGTGTCTAGCACCCACCAGCTAGTGCCTTCCCCAGATCCCTTCTGTCCCTCCATAGCCTGTTCCAGAGGGCCTGCCCACAGCTCCCAGCTGCCAGGGCCTGCCTGGCCTCTGCGCCCCCACTCCCAGTATCCCCTGCAGACATCACTTACCGCCCAATTGCAACCTGCACTTCTGGTCTCACATGGGGTTCATGTTTCTATGAAGCTTGCCTGGCTGGCCTGAGTCCCTTGGATCCCCAGGTCTCCCATCCCCAAAGGACTCCAGCCCTTCTGTCTTCTGCACTGTGGCATCTGACCCTGAGTGAAGGCCACACCATGTTGCCACTCTCCTTGAAGCCATGAGCTACCAAGGCCAGGGTTGACTGCCTTTCCCCAAGCTCCCTGCCTCCCCCAGACTGAGAGTCGTGTACATGAAATGGACCTGCGCATGCCTTTGACCTAGGAAGTGATAGACAGGATCTTCAAAGCTCATCCCCCTGCTCCTTTTCCAGATAAGCAAACAGGCTCAGCAAGGGGTAGTGACATGCCGAGGTCACACTGGGATGAGCGGCTACACTGGGAATTTGGACCCCAACCTTGATTTGAGTGTCACTGCCTCACCAGCCTCTGTCCCTTCACTCCTCACCAAAGGGGCTGCGTCTCAGGCCCCAGCATCCATGTCACAAGCAGACTTCAGAGAGTTGAGAGAATGAAACAGACAACTAGCCTCCTAAGGTCTTAAATGCAGCAAGTGAGAAGAACAGAACCGGAGAAGAACCCGAGGAACAGGAATGACGAGGCTTTCACACACCTGCAGCGTTCATGTCATTTCACTGTATTCTGGAAACAATCTTGAGAGGTAGGAATTATTGTCCCCTTTCATAAGAGAGGAAAAAAATGAGGCTCAGATAGGGTTAGTGACTTGTTCTGGGTCACACAGTGACAATGGTCCCCATCCCTGACTCCTTCTCCAGTGCCCTTCCCATCGGACCTCTCACTCTGGGAGATGGTGCCATCGGGACTATCAGTGGTGCTGGCAAAGGGTCATCAGTGGTAGTGGGGTCTCAGGAAGCCATTTCCCCCAGATGACTTAACCCCTTCCTAGTCACAAGCCAGGGCAGTGGTTCTTAGCAGGTTGCTTGCTGACCAGATTGAGGTCATCATGTGTGTGTGTGTGTGTGTGTGTGTGTGTGTGTATGAGTGTCTGTCTGTCCTGGGACCTGTCAGTTGCTCATCCTGAGTCTTTCTCTGCTCTCTGCTGGATGAGTGGAAGAGGAACCCTCTCCCTGCATCTTCCTCTCTTACAGCCATTCTATAGTGCTCTCCCAACGGCCCACCAAGGCCCCAGCTATGTCACCCTCCCGATATGACATTTGCTCTCCCACCAGGAGGTCCCTGAGCCAAGGCCAAGGGTAGAGATGTCACACTTATCCCTGGTGCTGTTCCAGTCACTGCAGGCTGGTGGAACCTCTCGTCCTCCAGCCTTCACTGCTGGACTCCAGGCCAGGGGCCTAGACAGCAGAGGCCAACTCAGATCCATGAGTGGGGAGGCAGACTCTGCAGGCCAGTGGGCCCCTGCCCTGAGTCTTCCTGGGCCACTTCTCCAGGCCGTGAGTAGTTCTGAGTTGTCCTAACTATGTCACAAGTGGGTCATTTTTTTCCCAGGGGACAGAAGTCCCTTGGGGATGAGAGGGTGACCCCTTGCTCTAAACC
Organism: Geosciurus inauris; assembly: GCA_004024805.1. Classification (NCBI taxonomy): domain Eukaryota; kingdom Metazoa; phylum Chordata; class Mammalia; order Rodentia; family Sciuridae; genus Geosciurus; species Geosciurus inauris. Next base: position 69,964 of record PVHX01008384.1, on the reverse strand, counting down.
ATGGTCTCTCCACCAGTGCCGGTGGGGTAAGCACCCTCCAGACAGAGCTGGGGTCTCGAACATCCCAGGATGGAGGATACAGGATGCTGGGTCCTCAGTACCATCCGGGGCTGCAGGAACTTGGGGAGAGAGTCCTAAGTTCAGCTTCCGAACTTAGTTTGGTCCTCAGCCAGGGGCTCTCAGCTTGCCCAAGAGGGTCCAGTGGCGGGTGGCAGTGGTAGGGTGAGGGCTCTGCAGGCTTCTGGGGTAGCAGGGCCCAGCAGCTGCAGCAGGCAGACGCCCCACCACAGGACACACAGCCAGATAGGGGAGCTTTGGACAATTCTGGGATCCCCTGATGCTGACCCCTGTGTGGCCCCATCTCTTGTCATTGTCCCTTCTCCTCTTCCAGGGTGGGCCTCTTGGAACATCAGCTGCCTCAGAGCTCATGAGCCCCAACTCTTGTCCCCATGTATATGGGGAAGTTTGATGAGAGCAGAGGAAGCTGAGGGACACAGTGACCCTAGTTGGGAAGAGGGCAGCTTTAGCTGTCCCTCCCCCCCTCAGGACAGTCCCTGGTCTTCACTCCTCCTCTGGCCTGGGAGAAGATTCCCACCCCACCATTAAGTGGTCTCAAACTAAGCCGGCTTCCACAGGGGCTCTGGTCTTCTTGGTGGCTCTGCACAGGCTGTAACCTACAAGAAACAGAGATGAAGTTCCACGCCCCTGTCCAGAGCCCCTGTGCCCCCGGACTTCTGGCTCTGCCTCATTCCCGCAAGGCCACCCCCTAAGGGTGATGGTAGGCCACCTCCTCCCTCGCTGGGTGCTTCATGCTCCTCTTGATTGGACACAGGATGAGAGATCCCTCCCCCCGACGCCCGGGACTCAGCATCACAGCCCTTGATGCAGTTACACAGTGCTCTGTCCTCACGAGGCTCAGAGGTGGCTCCACTCACTTCCCATGTGTCTCTTCTTCCAAAACCCATAGACCACGACCAGCATCACCACGGGCACTGAGAGGAAGGTCAGTACCGCCACGAGCACAATGAGGTCAGAGTCCTGGGCCCTGTGGAGGCAGGACAGAGGGCAGGAGGTGAGACCAGCTCCCACTTGTGTGCTCGCAGCACGAGAAAGGTCAGACCAGAAAGAAAGCACTTGCATTCGCCCTCCGGGTAGACAGCTTCCCTTCCTGGGGATCAGCTGAGACAGAAGCAAGTGAGGCACTCAGAGTTCCAGACAGGGTGTCCCAGGTAGGAGGGAGCATCTCTCCACCACGATGTCTCTCCTTTGCTGTGTCCCCAAATCTGACAATCTGTGAGGACCAGGACACTAAGAGACTCCCAGTTGTACTGAAGGGATCCAGATTCTTGCTCTCCTCAGTGACTGAGAATATGTCTTGTCCCCTTGGTCCTCTGGGTGGGTGCCAGCCTGTAGTCCCTTGCCTGTAGCATTTCCATGTACATCAGCAAAACATTTTTTTATGTTTTTGCTTTTGTCCTAAGGATTTTCCTTCCTCGCTGGAGCTCTCTATGCCACCCACATCAGACAGCTGTACTACTGACGAACATTAGCTGGTGTCTGAGCTCCAGCTCCCTGGACCTTGCAGTAAGTGTCCAAGGAGACTAGATCCAGAGCCCCTCCTGGGACTAAGGTTTCGCTGAGCATAGGGGTGACCGGCACCTTCCCTTCCCTGTTCTACATCCCCACCCTCATTCCAGTGTTCCAAACAAGATGTCAATCTTTATCTTAGAGTTGGCTTCTGGGGGATCCAAATTAAATTATCCATTTCCCACTTTCTACCCCTTTACTCTAGCTGGCACAGTGGGGCACACCTTTAATCACAGTGACTCAGGAGGCTGAGGTAGGAGGATCACAAGTTTGAGGCTAGCCTTGGTAACTTAGCAAGACCCTCAGCAATTTAATGAGACCCTGTCTCAAAATTAAAAATTAAACAAGCAGTAGGGACGTAGGTCAGTGGTAAAACATCCTTGGGTTCAATCTGCAAAGATTGAAAAAATAAATACCTACTCCCTTCCTCTGTGCTTCCCCTCTGCTCTCCATCCACAGACTTGGTCCCGCAGCTCATCCCCACTTCCTTTATGTCCCCTCCAGTCACCCACCTCCCATAATAGCAGCAGTCCACAATGAGATCCTGAGGAGCAAAAGGGGTAGGTCAGATACAAGAGCTGCCCCCGAGGTCTGTTCAGGGCCCACAAGTGAGGGTCACATGTAGGGAAATGTCACCCAACAGGTACCTGAATGAGGGTAATTGGTCGCGGCACATTCCTGTGGTGGGTGAGTGGCTGCTGAGGTACCCAGATGTGATGGAGATGGATGTGGGGCTGGTAGGTGAGGCTCTGGCATCGCTGAGAGATACTGTCACTGGCTGGGGTCTTGTGGTCCTCATGGGTCCCTTGGTGGTGGCACTGGTATCAGAGAAGCTGTAGCTGGTCACAGAGGCTGGCCTGGTGGTCCCTGAGGCAGTGGAGGGCAAGAGTCTGGCCAAGGCGAGGGGTCCAGGTGTAAACAGAGTGGTGCCAGAAGTGGAAGGGGCATCAGGGCCTGAGGTGGGTGCTGGTCTCGTTGTGACAATTCTACTCTCGAGGATGTTGTCCAGACGTGTGAGAGGAGAACTCTGAGTCGTGGGGGCTGGGGGACCAGAGAGGGAGGAATGTTAGGCCTAACCCAGGGCCTTGGTGCAGGGAGCAGATCTTGGCAGCCCACACAACCAGTCATCCGGGTGCTGAAGTGGAGGCCTGTCCTTGACCTTGGGCGTGATTCTGAGTGACCAGGTGCATGTTTGCTCAGAGGGTAGTGTCAGGAAGGAGGCATAGTAAAGGATGGAGAGACTTATGTGACCTCTTCAGCCTCCCCTATCAGGTCATCTGTTCCCAGAGGACAGCCCCACCCTATTCCCACCTCTCTTGTCACTTTCCAGGCCCTCCTCAATCCTGTGGGTTAGAGAGATATCTGTAACATGCTGGGGTTTTTTTGGTTTTTTTTTAATATTTTTATTATTTGTAGATGGACCTTTACTTTATGTATTTATATGTGGTGTCAAGAATCGAACCCAGTGCCTCACACATGCTAGGCAAATGCTCTGTCACTGAGCCACCATGTTATAACCCCAGCCCTATAACATGATGTTGAACAGGGACAATTCCAGCTGCCTCATAATTGGTGATTAAGGCCCAGAGATGAAGACAGGGAGACATCAAGGGCCTCAAGTTCCAGAGAAAGCCACCAACAGCCAACACCTTCTGTGAGGGCTTAAAAACACACATTAGGACTGATCCTGCTCCCGTCGTCCAACAAGGCAGCCCTTTACCACCCCATTTTCCAGAAGAAGTCTGGATTTTATATGGCAGGTACGGGGGAGTAGTAGAAGTCGCCAAGCCTCAACCTAGTGTGGCTTGTTGAGTCTGCCTCACCAGAGACAATTGGACAGAGGCTGCTGCACCAACTACTGTGCCCAAAAAGGATGCTTTCCAGAGGGCCATGGTCACTAGGCAAGATGGCTGGGCTTGAGCCATTTTTCTGGGCAAATGGAACCAGAACAAGCAGTGTTCTGAGGGTGGCATCGAAGAAGAGACCAACCTGGAACCAGGTATCCCACAGTTATGCTCAACCATAAGGACACCCCCAAAGGGCCCTCCATAAGCTCCCACATTGGTGCCTTAGGAGAGCCAGCATGTGAACACCCACCTTGGAGAGGGTCTTCAAAGGTGGCAGAAAAATAACTGACAGCCAGCAGACAGGACTTCTACAATGGCCTGGTATGTCGCACCAAATCCCTTTCCCTCGTTCCTGCTGCAATACACCAAGTTTCCTCCAGGAGGTGCCCCACGTCCCCAGTCTCCCAAGGGGAAGCAGCAGACAAGGAGAGAGCATTTTCCCTAGTTCAGACCCGGTAGGAGATGGGGACGCAGTTGAGTCTGGGGACCAGGGAAGGGGAGGGTAAATTTACAATTGACTGTTCTCTCCAGGCTGGGCTCCTCACCCTTCCCTACGTTAGAAATGTGGGGGCCTCACAGCTCCATTCTTGGTCTTTCCCTCTCAAGGGAGAGCTTTTCTATCCTCTTGGCTTCTTTTCAACATCTTTATTGAAATAGAATTCACTTTCCATACAATACACCCTTTCCAACATCTTGAGTGCATTTGCCAAGTTGCACGACCATCACCACAGTCAGTTTTAGAACATTATCATCATCTCAGAAAGAAACCTCTTATTCTGGGGTTATCTCCCCCAGCCCCCTTTCTTTCCCCAGCCTTAAGTAACCACTAATCCTCCTTCCTTTTCTGTGAATTTCTTCAGTCCTCTCGACTTTAAACAGTGCCTTCATAGAGACAACTGTACGTTCCAGCTCTGACCTGTCAGTAGCACCCCAGGCTGACAGATTGCCTGCTCCATATCTGCACCTAGGCTTCTAGGAGATATCTTAAACTTGGCATGACAAAATAGAGCTTTTTTTTGGGGGGGGATTGAACTCAGGGGTACTCGACCACTGAGCCACATCCCCAGCCTTATTCTATATTTTATTTAGAGACAGGGTCTCACTGAGTTGCTTAGTACCTCGCTTTTGCTGAGACTGGCTTTGAATTTGTAATCCTCCTGCCTAAGCTTCTCAAGCTGCTGGGATAACAGGCAAAATAGACCTCTTGAGTTTTCTCCTCCAAATTAATTCCTCTTTCAGGTTTACCCTACCCAGTAGCTGATACCATCTTCCAACTACTGAAGAAGTCATCCTTGATTCTTTTCTCCTTTTTTTTTTTTATACTGGGGATTGAACCCAAGGGTGCTTTATTACTGAGTACATCCCCAGCCATTTTTATTTTTTATTTGAGACAGGTTCTTGTTAACATGCTTCAGATGGCCTCGAACTTGTGATCCTCCAGCCTCAGCCTCCTGAGTTACTGGGATTACAGGTGCATCACCATGCCCAGCTTGATTCTTTTCTTTTCCTCGCCTCCCACTTGAGCAAATCCTGTCCTGCCTCCAAAACATACACAGTAGGCAGAGAGTTTTAAAAACATAGATTTGAGCCCCCCTACTTCTGTCATCTCCAGCACCCACATCCCACTCCAGGCCATGGCTATTTCCAGCCAGACACCCACCACAGTCTCTCTGGCTCTGCTTATATACTTCTTAAAAACAAGCCACAACCCAACTCTCCGATAGATTTCTATTGTACTTAGAATAAAACCCAACTCCATGTCATGGAATTCAAACTGCTAATTGATTCTGCAACCTTTAGATCCTGAATAAAAGCAGCCAAGTATTATGAAACCTACTGTCCAGACCCAACTGCCCCACACTCAATATGGACCAGCCACACAGGCCACGGTTCTCACCTCAGGGACTTTGCTCATGCTTCTCTCCCTGGAGAATGCCCTTCCTAGCACTCAGATTTCAACAGGCTGGAGGACTCCCATCATTCAGAGCTCTGCCTGATGTCATCCGCTCAGGGAGGTGTCTTCTGATCCTCAGGACATCCCCTATCACTGAGTTACTTTCTAACTCATCAAATTTATTAAGGACATGTATTGTTATCTGCAATCATTTATCTGATGATGTATTGTTACCTGGCATCCCTCCTAGGGCAGGACTGTGGCTGGTTCTGCTCACCGCTATATTCCCAGAACCTAGAACGGTGCCTGACACATCATAGGGGCTCAATGAATAGGTGCTGAACAGAGGCCTGAAGAAAACCAGGCAGAGTCCTGGGTTCAAATCTCCTCTCTGCATCCTGCTAACTCTGTGTCCCAGGGTAAAGTCAGAGCCATGGAGAGTTTTTTTAGATCTCCTTTTTTTTTGTTTTTCATCTGTAAAATGGTGACAATAGCCAGGTGCAGTGCACACAGCAGTAATCCCAGCTACACAGAAAGCTAAGGCAGGAAGATCACAAATTGCAGAACAGTCTCAGCAAATTAGCAAGACAATCTCAAAACAAAAAAAAAAAAATTTGAAGTATCAGGGATGTAGCTTATGATTCTTATTCTATCTGATGCTAGTGGAGGACACACACACACACACACACACACACACACACGCCAGCCCAGTGCCATGGATGGCCTGCTCACCTGGAGACACTTCCAGCTGGATTCCCATCATGGGGTAGAGGATCCCAGAGCTGTTGCGCATGCACCAGTATCGGCCCGAGTCCTGGTGCTTGAGGGCCTCCATGGTGATGTTGACCACCTTGGCCTGGACGTCATCCTGCAGCAGGTAACGGGGCCCCTTCACCCAGCCCCTAGTGAACCCAGGCTCACACTTCCTCTTCCTGACCTTGCACCAAACCTTGCCCTCCACGCGGTTTTTACGGCCCTTGTAGGAGCACTGCACAGACAGAGTCTCTCCTTCCAGATGCTGCACTTTGTTGTACACGCTCTCAGCAGGGAGACCTGGGGAGACACAATCCACTGAGCAAGGTCTGGAGAGAGGAGGCAAAAGGCACTTTGAAACTAAATGCCCAGCCCAAGGCTGAGGAAGTGGATCTTGCCCCACTGCCAAGATGTTCACAGTGTGAGGGGAAATCACAGCCCTAGCCCATCCTAGGAGCTCCGGAGTCTGATGCAGGAAGTGCAGAGGGCTGCCGACAGCTTGCTCCCAGTCTGGTGGTGGAGCCTGGCATGTCCTTCAGGGCATCCCCAGTCTAATGGATGAAACTCAGCCCTCATGCTCAAAGCTCCATTAGACACAGCCCCTTCTTCATGGTATTTTCTAGTTTTCAGGGATTCCTAGTCTTGTAGTAAAGACCCAGATGCCACCCTCCATGAGGAGGCTTATGCACAATGACAAGTCATTAAGTGGAATTTCAGAACACAAACCACTGAGGTAGATAAGAAAGTCCAATATTTGGAAAAAAAAATGATGAGTAGCTATTGGTTTCCTAAATAGGTTTACTTGAGTCTTTGGCAGCGGGTGGTGTGCTGGGCATTGAACCCAGGGCCTCATGCATGCCAGGCAAGTGCTCTACTGTTGGACTACAGCCCCACCCCCACTACAGTCACCTTTTAAATAGCATGTGACCTTAGTTCATTCTAGGTGGCATTTAATTTTTAAATATTCTAGTTACATAAAACCCATAGATCCAGTATGCCCAGATACGCAAATAAACTCCCAAGGATTCTGCAATTATTCACTGCTGGTTTACAATGTCTTGCATACTGTGCCTGGAGATAAATATGGTCTGAGTCCTTCATAATCCATGGTATGGTGGAGAGGACTGGGGAGTGGAGGGGGTGACTGGGGACACAGGGAGGGCCTGGTGTAAGTTCAGCATTATCTCCTCTAATAGTTGCACCCCAGAGTCTTAGACACACTCTCTCTCTCTCTTTCTTTCTCTCTCTCTCTCTCTCTCTGCAGTAAGATATAATAGAGTCAAAATGAGACATGGGTTAAAACCCTATTTCAGCCACTTAACTCTGTGAGCAGTTCATTTAACATCTTTGTTTCTTCATCTGTCAGGTGAGAATAATGTCACTCCCCTTACAGGCTGCTGAGAGAATGATGCCCCACGAGGGTGCCTTGAACACACTAGGTGCTCAATGCATGCACATTTCCTATTGCCAAATGCAGGTTGCTCCAGCCTTCCCCAGAGGAGCACAGATGGAGCATGATGGGTAAGGGTCCAGAACCTCAGGCATCTGTTCCAGTTTCCAACTAACTGCTGTTACAGCTGAGGCTCTGAGTAAAGTAGTGCTTTGTCCCTTGAAAACTAAACCCAATGATCCAACTCAATTATTCAATGAGTGAGCCCTGGATTTCTTAGCCAAGGAAAGAAACCCTTCTTCCCTGGAGCTGTGTACTTGCCACACCCCTCACAGGTGGTAAGAACAGCCTCTGCCAACCCTCCCCATGCCCAGAACAGAACAGGAAGTGGTAATTTGGTTGCCTTGGTAGCAAGGGAGGCAGGAATGGGTGAGGCCCCTTCAAAGTACATGAATAGCCATGGCTGGGCAAGGCCTTCAGGGATTGGCTCCCTTCAGGACAGCGGACAGGGCCCGGATGCCACATCAGCATTCCGAGAAAGAGTGAGTATATGAGCAAAGAATATATGAAGCAATGACTCCAGTCAGAACCAGTCACGACTTTCCTGACAGGGCTTTCCTGATAGAGGCCAAGCAAAGAAGGCCAGGGAACTAAGGGTCCCTGGTTCTAGGCCCCAGGGGAGCCTAGCAGACACCCAGCGTTCAAAGCTGCACCCTAGCTCCCACATGAGGTCTGAGCTTAACTCTGCCTGGGGCCAAATATTAGGATGCAGCACTCTCACCAGTCTCTGCTGAGGATCTACCAAGTTAGCCCAACCTCCTTCCCCTCCCTCAACTCACAAAACATTAAGATAACTGGGCAAGGACAAACAGAGCTGAAGGGGACAGGAAAAGTTCAGCATTCCTCCCTCAAGTCAGCCCCCCTCTCCTCTCACCTGAGACGCAGCCCTGTAGCCATAGCAGCAGCAGCAGCAGCAGCAGGAACCTGGAAGCCATGGCTCCATCCAGATGGGGCAGTCACAGGCCCAGCAAGGGGCCAGGGCACCTGGGGGATCTAAGGTTAGGGCCCAGGCCAACGCAGGACGTGCCACCTGGGTCTACCAGGGAAGGACCTTGGGTTCTAAAAGTGAAATTGCCCATTTAGGGAAGTGAGGCAGTGTGGGACCCACTGCCACCAGCAGACCGCAGGCCCCGGAGAGCCTATCGCAAGAGTGGCACTGGTGGCTGTTTCCGCCCTCTTCCTCAGAACTTCAAGCAGGTGTGGCTGCTCCACCCCGTTTGGGGCCCCTAGCCCTGGGAGGGCTCACAGAGTCAGGCAGCAGAAACCAGTCCACTAGGGTGTCTCCTAGTCAGAAGCAGATCCACCTAGAGGGCTCGTTGGAGGATTCTGGAACCTCTGGAATCCTCCAGGCTCAGGGACCCAGGGGCAGAGGCTCTTGGGCTGAACCGCAGACACACATTGAGCTCTTACACGCTCTCGTTCACTCACTCATTCATTCACTGTCAAAAGTATTTGTTCCTTGGCCCTGCCTCTCCTCCCAGACTCCTCCGTCATTTCTGTTCACTGGTGCAGAGAACCTCTTCCAGGCTCACGTGCGATCTTATTTTTGTCATGAGGGGAAACTATGCAAATTTTAAGATTCACAGCAAAATGGTTGGGTCCAGGGAGAGGTTCCTGTGCTCTGATGCATGAGCACACGTGCAAACACACACACACACACATGCTGCCTCTCCTCTCATGGGTCCCGTCTCTCTTCCTCTCTCTGCCTCTACTCCAGTCATCTTTACCCACCCACCAGCTCTCTCTAGACTCCCACTCTCTCCTGCAGGCTTCCTAAAGCCACCACAAGGCTTCCCCTGGCCCACCTCCTCTCCAGATAACCCGCCCCACAGCCCCTTCCTCCTCTGTCCTTCCCCTGCCCACACGCAGGCAGGCCCCGCAGCTTCCTCCCCCAGCCCTATCTCGCCTCCACAGGCACCCAGCTCCAGCTGAAATGACCCAGCATTTGGCCCACGACCCCACCCTTCACTTAGTCCCCCAGAAGAGAACCAAAAGATGACATCCTGTAGCCCTGTCATCTGCTCTTCTAGGTTGCAGGGACCAAGGTAGACCCCCAGGATTATGTGTGCTCCTCCTACCCACCTGGGCCACCTTGCTTCTCCTTACGTGGGACTCAGCACCAAGTCCTGCAGCTTGCAGGGCCACAGTCTTTTTTTTTTTTTTTTTTTTGGTGCATTTTAAGTCATAGTACATATATAGAGCTCCATTTTCCATCTCTCTGTTTGCAAACAAGAGAGTCACACCATTCGTGTCTTCATACATATACCTAGTGTAGTGTGTCCACCTCATTCAACCATTTTTGCTACTCCCATTCCCCCTGCATTCCCCCACCTACCCCCTGTCCCATCCAAAGTTCCTCCATTTCTCCCATGCTCCCCACCCCCAACACCTTTATGTATCAGCATCCACTAATCAGAGAGAACATTCGGCCTTTGGTTTTTCGGAATTGGCTTACTTCCTTAGCATGATGTTCTCCAATTCCATCCATTTACCTGTAAATGCCATAATTTTATTCTCTTTTATTGCTGAGTAATATTCCATTGTGTATATATACCAGAGTTTCTTTATCCATTCATCTATCGAAGGGCATCTAGGTTGCTTCCACAGTTTAGCTATTGTGAATTGAGCTGCTATAAACATTGAAATGGCTGCATTACTATGGTATGTTGTTTTTAAGTCTTTGGGGTATAGGCCAAGGAGTGGGATAGCTGGGTCAAATGGTGGTTCTATTCCAAGTTTTTAAAGGAATCTCCATACTGCTTTCCAGATTGGTTGCACCAATTTGCAGTCCCACCAGCAATGTTTGAGTGTGCCTTTTTCACCATATCCTCTCCAACACTTGTTGCTTGTATTTTGGATAACTGCCATTTTGACTGGGGTGAGATGAAATCTTAGAGTACTTTTGATTTGCATTTCTCTAATTGCTAGAGATTTGAACATTTCTTCATATATTTGTTTATTGATTGTATATCTTCTTCGGAGAAGTTTCTGTTCAGCTTCTTAGCCCATTTATTTATTGGGTTGTTTGTTTTTTTGGTGTTAAGTTTTTTGAGTTCTTTATATATCCTGGAGATCAGTGCTCTATCTGATGTGCGAGTGGCAAAAATTTGTTCCCAGAATGCAGGCTCTCTAATCACCTCATCGATTGTTTCTTTTGCTGAGAAGAAGCTTTTTAGTTTGAATCCATCCCATTTATTTATTCTTGCTTTTATTTCTTGCGCTTTAGGAGTCTTGTTAAGGAAGTCAGGGCCTAATCTGACGTGATGAAGATTTGGGCCTACTTTCTCCTCAATTAGGTGCAGGGTCTCTGGTCTAATTCCTAGGTCCGTGATCCACTCTGAGTTGAGTTTTGTGCATGGTGAGAGATAGGGATTTAGTTTCATTTTGCTGCATTTGGATTTCTAGTTTTCCCAGCACCATTTGTTGAAGAGGCTATCTTTTCTCCAATGTATGGTTTTGGCACCTTTGTCTAGTATGAGATAACTGTATTTATGTAGGTTTGTCTCTGTGTCTTCTATTCTGTACCATTGCTCTACATGTCTATTTTGGTGCCATGCCATTTTTGTTACTATAGCTCTGTAGTATAGTTTAAGGTCTGGTATTGTGATGCTTCCTGCTTCACTGTTCTTACTGAGGATTGCTTTGTCTATTCTGGGTCTCTTATTTTTTCAAATAAATTTCATGATTGCCTTTTCTATTTCTATAAGAAATGACTTTGGGATTTTAACTGGGATTTCACTGAATCTGTATAGTGCTTTGGGTAGTATGGCCATTTTAATAATATTAATTCTGCCTATCAAAGAGCATGGGAGCTCTTTCCGTCTTCTAAGATCTTCTTCAATTTCTTTCTTTAGTGTCTTGTAGTTTTTATTGTAGAGGTCTTTCACCACTCTTGTTAGATTGATTCCCAAGCATTTTATTTATTTATTTTTTTTGAGGCTATTGTAAATGGAGTAGTTTTCCTGATCTCTCTTTCAGAGGATTCATTGCTGATTTATAGAAATGCATTTGACATGTGAGTGTTGATTTTATATCCTGCCATTTTGCTGAATTCATTTATTCTAGAAGTTTTCTGGTGGAATTTTTTGGATCCTCCAAGTATAATATCATGTCATCTGCAAATAATGATAGTTTGAGTTCTTCTTTTCCTATTTGTATCCCTTTAATTTCTTTTGTCTGTCTAATTGCTCTGGCTAGAGTTTCAAGGCCTATATTGAATAAGAGTGGTGAAAACTGTCTTGTTCCAGTTTTTAGAGGGAATGCTTCCAATTTTTCTCCATTTAGGATAAAGTTGGTCTTAGATTTAGCACAGATTTCTTTAACAATGTTGAGGTATGTTCCTACTATCCCTAGTTTTTCTAATGTTTTAAACATGAAAGGGTGCTGTATTTTGTCAAACACTTTCTCTGCATAAAATCAATTGATAAAATCATGTGATTCTTATTTTTAAGTCTATTGATGTGATGGATTATGTTTATTTATTTCCGTATGTTGAACCAACCTTGCATCCCTGGAATGAATCCCACTTGATCATGGTGCACTATTTTTCTAATATGCTTTTGTATGCAATTTGCCAAATTTTATTGAGAATTTTTGCATCTATATTCATCAGGGATATTGGTCTGAAATTTTCCTTTTTTGGTGTGTCTCTGTCTGGTTCTGGTATCAGAGTGATACTAGTCTTGTAGAATGAGTTTGGAAGAGTTCTCTCCTTTTCTATTTTATGGAATAATTTGAGAAGTATTGGAGTTAGTTCTTCTTTGTAAGTCTTGTAGAACTAAGCTGAGAATCCATCTGGTCCAGGGCTTTTCTTGGTTGGAAGGCTCTTGATGGCATTTTCTATTTCCTTGCTTGTAATTGATGTGTTTAAGTTGTGAATGTCCTCCTGGTTCAGTTTGGGTAGGTCATATGTCTCTAGAAATTTGTCAGTGTCTTCATGGTTTTCTATTTTACTGGACTATAGATTTTCAAAATAGTTTCTAATTGCCCTCTGTATTTCAGCAGAGTCTGTTGTGACAATTCCTTTTTCAGCACAAATTTTATTAATTTGGATTTTGTCTCTCCTTCTTTTTGTTAGGGTGGCTAAGGGTTTGCCAATTTTATTTATTTTTTCAGAGAACCAGCTTTTTGTTTTGTCAATTTTTTGAATTGTTTCTTTTGTTTTGAGTTCATTGATTTCAGCCCTGATTCTAATTATTTCCTGTACTCTATTTCTTTTGGTGTTGGTTTGTTCCTCTTTTTCTAGGGCTTTGAAATGTAGTGTCAAGTCATCGATTTATTGACTTTTCTTCTTTGAATAAATGAGCTTAATGCAATGAACTTTCCTCTTAGCACTGCCTTCATGATGTCCCAGAGATTTTGATATGTTGTACCGGAGTTTTCATTTACCTCTAAGAATCTTTTTATCTCTTCCCTGATGTCTTTTGTTACCCATGCATCATTCAATAGCATATTATTGAGCCTCCAGGTGTTAGAATAGCTTCTTTTTTTTTAAACTGTCATTAATTTCTAATTTCATTCCATTATGGTCAGATAGAATGCAGGGTAGTACCTCCATTTTTTTGTATTTGCTAAGACTAGCTTTGTGGCATAGCATATGATCTATTTTGGAGAAGCATCCATGTGCTGCTGAGAGAAAAGTGTATTTGCTTGTTGAAGGATGGAATATTCTATATATGTCTGTTAAGTCTAGATTATTAATTGTTCTATTGAGTTTTGTAGATTCTTTGTTTAGTTTTTGTTTGGAAGACCTACCCAGTGGTGAGAGAGGTGTGTTAAGTTACCCAGTACTATTGTGTTGTGGTCTATTTGATTCTTGAAGTTGAGAAGGGTTTGTTTGACATACATGGCTGCCCCATTGTTTGGGGCATAGATATTTAAGATTGTTATGTCTTGTTGATGTATGATTTCCTTAAGCAATATGAAATGACCTTCTTTATCCCTTTTCATTAACTTTGGTTTGAAGACCACTTTACCTGATATGAGAATGGAAACCCCTGCTTGTTTACGCAGTTCGTGTAAGTGATACATTTTTTCCCATCCTTTCACCTTCAATCTGTGAGTGTCTCTTTCTATGAGATGAGTCTCTTGGAGGCAGCATGTTGTTGGGTCTTTTTTTTTTTTAATCCAATCTGTTAGTCTGTGTCTTTCAATTGCTGAGTGTAGGCCATTGACATTCAGTGTTATTATTGAGACATGGTTTGTATTCCCAGACATTTTGGTTTATTCTTAGTTTTTAACTTGACTGGATTTCTCCTTTGATTGGCCTTTCCTTCAGTGTAGTTCCTCCCTTTGCAGGTTTTCATTGTTATTTTTCATTTTCAACTCATGGAATATTTTGCCACGAATGTTCTGTAGTGCAGGCTTTCTTGCTGTAAATTCTTTTAATTTTTATCTTGGAAGGTTTTTATTTCATCATCAAATCTAAAACTTAATTTTGGTGGATATAAGATTCTTAGTTGGCATCCATTGTCTTTCAGAGGTTGGTATATGTTATTTGTTCCAAGCTGTTCTAGCTTTAAGGGTCTGGGTTGAAAAGTCTGCGGAGATCCTAATTTGTTTCCCCCTATATATAATCTGATTCATTTCTCTTGTGGCTTTTAAGATTATCTCCTTATTCTGAATACTAGCCTTTTTCATTATGATATGACTTGGTGTAGATCTGTTGTGATTTTGTACATTTGGTGTCCTGTAAGGCTCTTGTATTTGATTATCCAATTTGTTCTTCATGTTTGGAAATTTTTCTGATATAATTTCATCAAATAGATTGTTCATTCCTTTAGTTTGAAATTCTATGCCTTTTTCTATCCTGATAATTCTTAGATTTGGTCTTTTAATGTTATCCCATAATTCTTGGATGTTCTGTTCATGGTTTCTTACCATCTTATATGTGGTCAACTCTATTTTCAAGATTAAATATTTTGTCTTCATTGTCTGAAGTTCTGTCTTCCCGGTGATCTAATCTGTTGGTGATGCTTTCTATTGAGTTTTTACTTTGGTTTACTGTTTCTTTCATTTTGAGGATTTCTGTTTGGTTCTTTTTCAGAATCTCTATCTCCTTATTGAAGTAATATTTTGCTTTCTATATTTGCCTATGTAGCTCTTTATCCAAATGATCATTTGCTGACTGGGTTTGCTCTCTTATGTCATTCTTTTAAGTCACAGGAAATTTTAATTATATACATCCTGAATTCCTTCTCTGATATTTCTTCTGCTGTGCTGACCATGAATTCTAATAATGTAGTATCTTGGTTTGTTTGAGGCACTTTTTTCCCTTGTTTTTTTCATGTTGTTTGTGTGTCTTCCCTTCTAGCACTGCCGATCCAAGGTGTTACAGTTTTTATCCTATAGGCTTATAGATTCCCTATAGGGTTCCAATGCCTCTCCTTTAAGGGGGAGACCAATATTAACAGATCTCAATACAAACGATAATTCAAACCAAGTAGCTCCTAATAGCTCCTAAATATATTTATGGCTTAGTCACAATATACAGAAATTATGAGTTCAATTAGCATCTACCATATAAACAATAGGTTTGCACAAGGGTCTACAGTTTCTGCTGGTGGACTAGAGAGAACCAAGTCTGGGGTGTAGGATGAGATGTTAGGAAGGTAGGAAGTGTGGATATAGTTATTAGGTCCTAGAAAGCATGAAGAGGAATCCAAAAGAAGTTGGCTATTAATAGAAAAGAGAGAAAGAGATTTGAGGAAGACCAGTAAGTAGGCAGAAAAGAGAGTGCAGCTAACAACTAATGAGGAGACATAAAAATTAAGAAAAATAAAACATATAAAGGTGGAAGTTATGAGACTATGTAATGCAACTGTAGTACACTAATCAGATATCCTGGTCCATAGTAGCCTAATGCATAAAAAAGTTGGTTTCACAACTGTTGGGGATGTGAGGGTGGGAAAAGAGTAAGAGAGAGAAAATAAAAAAAAAGAAAGGGAGAAAAGAGAAAAAAAGGAATGTTAGGAAAAAAATAAAAAGTCTCAATGTAAATAAACAGGATTGCTTCCCTTCTCTTCCAGTAGGTGGAGTTTCCTGTTGCTTACTGGTATCTGCCTACTCAGGTCAAAGATGCTGAAGCCAAAGTCTCACACAGAAGCCATCTGCTTCAGAGATAAGGTGAAGGGCCTGGCCAGTTGGTGGCGTTAGGTGATGTGTTCGGAGATGCAGCTCTGTGGTGTGCTGTGCAAAAGTACAAGTTCATCTCAAGATCCTGTCCCATGTCCCTATGTGTAGGCAAACAGGGAGGTTTCACCCTGGTAGATGGAGATCCACACAAGAGCAGCAGCCAGGGATCCAGTGCAAGAGCCAGGGGTCCCGTGTGGAGGCAACAGCTAGAGGTCCTGCATGGGTGGGTGACCCGAGGTCCTGCAGGGTGTGTGGGCACTGGAGCCAAGGATCCTGTGTGGGAGCGGGTTTTGCACAGGTAATGGGTCAGAGTCCTGTGCTGGAGTGCACAGCTGGGGTCCTGTGCTGGCTGTGGCGGGGGTCTTGTGCAAGCTCTGGGGCCTTGCAACCCTGCAGGCATATGAGTGGAGTTCCTGCATGGAGGCAGCTGTCAGATGTCCTCTAAAATCTTGCTGAGAAACAGTGTTTCCACTACTTTAAACCATGGTCCTGGAGAGACTAGGAATGCAGAGTCCGTCTAGGCCACCATCTTGGAACCAATCCATCCAGTCTTAACCTAAGCCTGAACCTCCAAATCCCAAACCAAAGAAGTTTAGTCTTTGCTGACTCCAAGTTTTTACTGGCTCTTAACTCACTCATTCACTAATTCATTTATTCTTCCAACCTCATTGCTGTGCATGGGGTTAGGCACTGGGGGTATATGGTATCACTTCAAATCTCCCAGCTAACAGGAGCTGTGTCATATTTTCCTTACACACCCTGCCCTTCCCAATGCTTTTTGCCTAGTCCTCAGACCCCTGGTTCAGAGGCTGTCTTCCTCTCCAACACACACACTGTCTTCCTTCCATCAGAGAAAGTGGCTTCAGGAGTGGGGAATTTATCTCATGTTCCAGGGATGTTATGTGCCTGGAATCAATGCTTCTACTAAGCCCCTACAGTAAGTCCTGCTCTGAGTGGGACATTGTGACATGTGACCAGAGGGGTAATTGTAAGTATTTATCAAAACCTCTAGAAGTTTGTATACATTAGACATCTGTGTACAAATAATTTAACATACCATTAGTTTTCTTTATATTTATTTTCTGAACAAAGAAATTAATGTCTGATTTAGATACAAAAATATTCACCCTTTTCAATGGACATTTCCTAGAGTTGGATAGACCCATAAGGACTGATATCCACTACCATGGTTGAAATAGAGAAGAGTTCCGTCACCTCCAAAAGTTTCCCTTGCCCCTTGAAAGTCAGCCTCTCAGTCCCTGGCCAACACTGATTAGGTGGGTTTTCCTTATAGTCTTTCCCTCTATGGAATGAAAATTATATAGTATGTAGCATTTTATGATGTTTTCTGTTAGGTTGGTTTAAGGCAGCTAAGGAAAACCAAAACACCAGGCAGCCCACATGCGCAAAAGAACAACCAATCAGACGTGGACAGACAAGCAGTGATGATGCCTCCTAACCACCTAGCAATCAGCCGATCCCCTGACCAACACCAGGAAGACTCAGAACTTCCAAAGACCTTCCTTTCCTGTCTCAAGCCCTCCCCTTCCTGTCCTAAGCTTCCCCTTCCTGACCCAAGCCCTCCCCTTCCTGCCCTAAGCTTCCCTTTCCTGCCCAAAGCCCACCCCTTCCTGCCCTAAGCTTCCCTTTCCTGTCCCAAGCCCACCCCTTCCTGCCCCAAGCCTATAAAACTTTCAAACCAGTGGCGCCTGCGCACAATTCTCCAGGACCCACTCTGTTGGACTGTGGAGTCTTGCCCAGGAGCGTATATCAATAAAGCCTTGCTAAGCGGGTTTAATTTGCCTCCTTTTGTTCATCGATATCTGACCTTACATTTCCCTTAGATGAAATCCAATATATAACTTATATGGATCATATTTTTGTCATATCAAAGAAATTGTTATTTAACCCAAGGTCACAAAGTTTTTAAAATAGCTTTATGAGATAAAATTCATATAATATGAAACTGACCCATTTAAAGTGTACAATTCTGATTTTTCGGGGACTTCTGGCAAGATGGCTTATCAGAGGTGCCAGACACACTTCCCTCCCACAAAGAGAGACTGCAGCAAAGAAAAGACAGCTACTATTTGACAGAATATTTAGAGGAGAACACTGGAGCACAATGCAGATAAAATGGAGAAGCTGTAGAATGTGGTCTCGCAAAGAAGGGAGTGAAATGCCGTGTCTTCCCATGATAGGGAAAAGGCAAGCTGGAGGACCTCGGTGGTCCCCGTTGACACCACAGGCACCTGAGGTTTTATCCCCCTTGGGGAATCCTGCAGCCCCAAGCCCAGCCAGGGAGCTGGTGTCCACCTCTACATTGCCCCAGAGAGAGAGCCCAGTCCAGGCTGCACCTTCTTCCAACCAGGCTGATGCTGCACAGCCCTACCCCAGCTGCTACATGCACCACGCCACTCCCGCTCTGGGCCTGCTGGAGTAGCTCTGCCCGCAAGGAACCCTCAGGACAGGGTGGGGCCCTGCCTCCACTACTGTACCAACTGCTTGCGCCCACCAGAGTCACTCTGCCCCCACCCAACCCCCAGCATCTGATGAATGCCCTGTACCCACAGCAAAACACACCATGCCAGAGCCACAAGCAAACCCACCCCCACAAGCATCACTGACCCTGATTACAGAGGCAGAAGCTGTAGGAGGACTATACTACCATGCCCACCCAGAACTGGCACCAAAGTCACCTACTCAACCAACACCCTAAGACACATCTCCAAGGAAAAGTCTTTTACTGCATCCTATGGTTTGGATAAGTGTACCCCAAAGGCCCATCCCAGCCTGTAATGTTGTTGGAATGTAGTGGAACCTCTAAGAGGTGGGGCCTGGTCCCTGAGGCATACTCTCAAAGGGGATATTGAGACCCAGGCCCTTCCTCTGTTTTTTCCCTTCCCAGCCACCACAATGTGAGCTGTTTTTTCTGCCACCCACTCCTCACTATGATGTATTGCCTTGCCACAGGCCCAAAGGCAACAGGGACAAGTGACACAGTTTCAAATCCTCTGAAACTGTGAGCCAAAATAAACCTTTCCTCTTTATAAGTTGTTTATCTCCAGTATTTTGTTACAGTGATGGAAAGCTAATACATATACAAAAAAAAAAAAAAAGAAAACCCACCCAATAAAACTGGTAGAGACAATTGAGCCACCAGATATGCAAATATTAACTAAGGAATATCCAAATTAAGAAAAAGCAAGCTAACATGACTCCTCCAAAGGAAGACAATAATTCTCTAGCAACAGATCCCAAAGAAAAAGATACTGAAAAAAATGTTTGAAAAAGAATTCAAAAATAATAATTCCAAAGAAATGCAATAAGATATAAGAGAATATAGACAATTCAATTAAATTAGGAAAACAGTTCGTGATCTGAAATGAAAAATTCAGTAAAGACATATGTATTATAAAAATGAACTAAACAGACATCTTGGAGCTGCAGAACTCAATAAGTGAAATAAAAATATGACTGAAAATCTCAATAAGAGACTACATCAAGCAAAAGGAAAAATATCTGAACTCAAAGACTGGTCTTTTAAAATAACAGCCAGACCAAAAAAATAAAATAAAGAATAAAAAAAGCCTACAAAATTTGTATAACATTATTAAGCAAACAAATATTCACATTAGAGGAGAAGGCATAGAAATCATTGAGACTTATTTTGTGACCTAATATATGGTCACAAAAAACTTTAGGGAAAAGGCATAGAAAACCTATTTAACAAAATAATGACTGAAATGTTCCCAAATCCTGGGAGAGATAGAGAAATCTAGATCCAAAGAGCCCAAAGAACCCTGAACAGATTTGATTGAGAAATATTCTCTGCAAGGCATATTATAATCAAACTGTCATAATTCCAGGTCAAAGAGATTCTAAAAACAAAACCAAAAAAATTGGAGTTAAAATTATACATTAGATCAAATGGACCTAACAGACATTTGTAGAACATTTCATCCAACAGCTATAGAATACACATTTTTCTCATTAGCACATGAAATATTCTCTGAGGGCGGCGGGGGGACATATATTAGGTCACAAAATTAGTCTCAACATTTTTTGTTGAAAAATTGAAATCATACCATGTATCATCTCAGAAAACAGTGGAGCAAAACTAGAAATCAACAACAAGAGGAACTTGAAATTGTATAAATATATAGAAATTATTCTTGAATGATCAACAGGTCAACAAAGAAAAGGGAAATTTAAAATGTCTTAAAACAAAATAGAAACACAACATACCAAAACCAACAGGACACAAAAAAAGCAATACCATGTGAGAAGTTTATAGCAATAAGCACCTACATCAAAAAAAAAATTAAAAAATAAAAAGATTTCAAGCCAGGCACGGTGGCTCATGCCTGTAATTCCAGCACTTTGGGAGGCTGAGACAGGAGAATCGTGAGTTCAAAGCCAGCCTCAGCAATGGCGAGGCGCTAAGCAACTCAGTGAGACCCTGTCTCTAAATAAAACACAAAATAGGACTGGGAATGTGGCTCAGTGGTCGAGTGCCCCTGAGTTCAATCCCCAGTACAAAAAAAATGACTTCAAATAAACAACCTAACAGTGCAACTCAAGGATCTAGAAAAGTAAAAACAAAACAAACCCAAAATTAGTATCAGGGAAGAAACAACAATGATCAGAACAGAAATAGATGAAATAGAGATTTTAAAACAAATGCAAAAGACCAACAGGAAGAGCAGGTTTTTCTTGAAAAAGATAAACAAAATTTTTAAATCTCTTTGCTAAACTCACTAAGAGACAAGACCCAAATAAATAAAATCAGAGATGAAAATGAAGACATTACAACTAACACGGAAATACCAAGGATCTTAAAGATTGCTATGAACAACCATAATCCAATAAATTGGAAAACCTAGAAGAAATGGATACATCTCAGACATATAACCTTCCAAAACTGGACCATAAAGGTACAGAAAGCCTGAACAGTAATGTTCAGTTTCAATGAACAGCCAATGACGAGTAACAAGAGTGAATCAGTAATAAAAAGGCTCTCAACAGGATATGGAGAAAAGGGAACAAGTTTACACTATTGGTGTGACTCTAAACTAGTACAACTACTATGGACATCAGTATGGAGGATCCTCAAAAGACTAGGCATGGAACCATATGACCCAGCTGTTCCACTCCTCAGTATTTATCCTAAGGAATTAAAGTCATCCCAATCCAGTGATGGATGCATACCCATGTTTATAGCAGCACAATCCACAATAACCTAACTATGGAACCAGCCTACACATCCATCAACAGATGAATGGATAAAGAAAATGTGGGATATAGATGATATAATTCTATATGTAACAGAATTTTTTCAGCCATAAAGAAAAATGAAATTATATCATTAGTAGGATAATGGATGGAACTAGAGACCATTATGTTAAGTGAAAAAAACCAAGCTCAAAAGGTCAAGAGTCCTATGTTTTCTCTCATATGTGGAAGCTAGAAAGAAAAAGGAAAAGAAAGGTGGTGGTGGGGATGAAAGGGACCAAGGGTGGGGGGGGATGGGGGACAGGGAGTGGGGGAAGCGAAGTTATATTGGCCAAATTATATTGTTATATTGTGTATTGTGTGCATGCACAAATATGTCATAACAAATCCCATCAGTATGTACAAATATAATGTACCAATAAAAAATGTGGAGCCAGGCACAGTGGAGCATGCCTGTAATCCCAGCAGCTTGGGAGGCTGAGGCAGGAAGGTCATGAGTTCAAAGCCAGCCTCAACAACTTAGTGAGACTCTAAACAACTCAGTGAGACCCTGTCTCTAAATAACATACAAAAAACTAGTTATGTGGGTCAGTGGTTAAATGCCCCTAGGTTCCATTCCCAGTACAAAAAAAAAATGTGGAAAAAAGTTTATCAACAAATTGCCCAAATCAATGGTTCTTAGTATATTCACTGAGGTGTACAACCATCATGATCCAATGTTATTTTATTTATTATTTGTTTCTTTATTTTGCTTTTCTTTTGGAACTGAGGGGTGAACTCAGTGGTGCTTAACCACTGAGCCACATCCCCAGCCCTTTTTATTTTTTATTTTGAGACAGGGTCTCACCAAATTGCTTAGGGCCTCACTAAATTGCTGCGGCTGGCTTTGAACTTGAGATCCTCCTGTCTTAGCCTCCCAAGCCACTGGAATTATAGATGTGAGCCACCACACCAGGTCTCCAATTTTGGAACATCTTTATCATCCCTAAAAAAAACCCCATGCCCATCAGCAGTAACGCCATGTGTTGGTTTCCTATTCCTAAGAACCTGGTGACATGAAACTAATTTATGATCTCAAAGTTCTAGAGGCAATAAATTTAAAACCAGTATCCCCGTACCAAGATTAAAGTGTCAGGTGGGCAGTCCCTCCAGAGCTCTAGGGGAGACTTGTTCCTTGCCTCTTCTGGCTTCCAGTGGCGGGAAGCACTCCTCAACACGGGACCCTGATTCTCATCTTCAAAGCCACAGCTTCACATCTCTGCCCCATCTTCACATTCCCTTCTCTTACTGTTCAAATGTCCCTCTGCTCCCCTCAGAAGGACACAGGAGATTGAGTTTATTTCCCATTTGCATAATCCAGAATAATCTCCCCATTTTAAGATCCTTAACTTTCCTGGAGCGGTGGCATGCCTGTAATCTAAGAGTCTAAGGCAGGATTGCAGGTTCAAATCTAGCCTCAGCAACTCAGCAAGACCCCTGTCTCAAAATCCAAAAAAATTTTTTAAAGGGCTGAGGATGTTGCTCAGTGGTAAAGCACCCCTGGGTAAGAGCCTTAACTTAATGATATCAGCATGTGATATTACCATACAGGTGATATTCACAGGTTCCAGAGATGAGGACATGGATAACATTGGAGGACCATTTTTCTGTTTATGACATTCCCCTGTTTATGACAGTCATTTTTCTGTTTATGACTTTGAGATCATTTATGACATTGGGTCTATTCCGATAGACCCAAGCAGCCACTAATCTACTTTCTTTTTTACTAGATTCATCCATTCTTAACATTTCAGGAAAACTTAATTTAACAATATATGTTCCTTTTGACTAGCTTCTCTTATTGAGCATGTTTTTAAGGTTTCTCTATTTGCTGGACCAATAATATAAATTCCTTTTAATGGCTGGATCATAGTCCTTTGTATGGAGATATTTTGTCTGTCTGTTCATTTATCGACTGCTGGACATTTGATTTATTTCCACACTTGAGCTACAGGAACAAGCATTCCTATAAACATCTGTGAACAAGTTTTTTGTGCAAACATACGTTTTCATTTCTCTTTGCTATGTAACCAAGAGTCACAGGGCAACTCTATGTTTAGCATTTTGAGAAAGAGAAAAATAGTTTTCCAAACTGATTGCAGCTTTACACTCTAACCAGCAATGCATGAGGACCCCAATTCTCTATAACCTTTCCAACATGTGTATTGCCTGTCCTTTCGTCTACAACAATCCTGGTAGATGTGCAGAACTAGTTTTTTTGTTTTTATTTGCACTCATTAAATGAGTACTAATGCTGAATATCTTTTTGTGTACTTATTGGTTATTTGTGTATCTTTGGAGAAAGTCTATTCAAATTTATTGCTCCCCCTGACCCTCACCCTACTGGTGTTGAACCCATCATGCCCTCCAACATGGTAGGCAGATCCCCTTACCACTGAGCTACATCCCCAAACCTTTTTATATTTCATTTTGAGACAAGGTCCTGCCAAGTTTCCCAGGCTGGCCTGGAACTTCTCCTGCCTCAGCTAGGATTAAGTAGCTAGGATTGCAGGCATGGGCTACCACGCCTGGTCCATTGCTCATTTTTAAACTGGGTTATTTTTCTTTTCAACCCTTGAAAAAAAGTGGTGCCACATGCTTCTGGCTTCCATTTTTTTTGCATGGGAAATTCACTATAGTTCACATTAGTGCTATTTTTAAGATATTTTCTGTCTTAAATGTCTCAGGAGTTTAATTATTAAGTGCAATGTTGTGGATTTATTTGGGCTTATTCTTCTTGGGGCTAAACCAGGGTCTTAGATAAGTAAGTGTGTATCTGTTGCCAAATGTGGGAAGTTTTAAGGCATTTCTTTGAGTATTTTCCAGTCCTATCCCACTCTCCTTTCTTTCTGGAACCCTGAGGACGCACATGTGGCCTCTTGTTACTATGCTGCAAATCGCTGAGGTTATGTTCATTTTTTCTCTCCGTCTGCTTTCTCTCTCTTATTTCAGACTGGATTGATTTTATTGATCTATCTTCAAGTTCACTAATTCTACCCTCTGTCATTCCCACTCTCCTATGAAGTCCATCTAGTAAGCTTCTGAATTTTGCTTATGTATTTTTAGTTCCCCAATTTCCTTCTGTTACTGTTATTGATTTCTAATTTAACTCTAAAAACTTCTTTTCAACATTTCTTTGCTCTGGTTTGGTTTTTGGTTTGTTCTTCCTTTATGGAGTTTTATGATACACAGTTTTTATAGTTCTGATTTTGACAAATCTCTTGGCCTTTTCTCTGTATGGTTCCTGCCTCTCTTCTGTGCATCCCTGTCCTTATACAGTTATTTCTTACTTCTTTGATATCTTCTTATTTAACATGTACCTCTTTAATCCATTAAAGTTTGTTTTATATTAGAGAGTGAAAAGGATATAAAATTTATTTTTTTCCAAATAGTTAGACATGATCTTTTTTCCATTTATTAAGTAAATCATTGCTTTGGGTGGCTGTCTTTGTGATATACTGAATGTATCTACAAATTTGGACTGCTTTTGGCAAATTTTTCACCTTTATTCACTTGTAGAGCTTCCTTAGGCAGTGAAATCATTTTTTTTTTCTTTTGGTACTAGGGATTGAATCCAGGGAGTTCTATACCACTGAGTTACATCCTCCAGCCTTTTTAAATTTTTGTTGTTGTTGTTGTTATTTTAAGACAAGGTCTTGCTAAGCTGGTGAGGCTAGCCTAAAATTTATGATCCTCCTGCCTCAGCCTCCTTAACTGCTGGGATTACAGGCATGTGCCACCACACCTGGCTGGCAAGACTGTGAAATTTATAATGATTCACTGGTCTTCAGAAAAAAAGGCAATGAAAGATGAGAACTTGAGAAAAACTACCAAGTGCTGTAAAAAGAGAGACAACAATGTGACCAGATACCTTTTTTTTTCTTTTTCAATACTGGGAATTGAATCCAGGGCCTGTGCGTGCTAGGCAAGCCCTCCACCAGCAAATACCTTAGAGAAACAAACTGAGCAATCTATTACAGAAAAAACAGAAGTAATGAGAAAAAAATAAAGTAAGCACAATAAATATTCTCAGAGATAAAAAGAACAACAAAAATGAACAGGGAATTATGAAAAAGAAAAATTAGAGATATTGATTGTGAAAAGGAAAACTGTTGAAATAATAAATTCATGAATGCGATGACTAGCAGGAGAAAAAATTGGTGATGGAAAGATAGAGTCAAGGAGCACTCCCCAGAGATGCTGGGAAGGAATAAAGTCATGGAAAATGTAAGGGAAAATTAAAATTATGGAGGATAGAATCAGAAATGTCAGTATCTCTTCAAAGAAGTTCCAGAGAAAGAAAAAAAAAAAGAGTACCTGAAGGGGAGAATCTACTTCACAAATACTGAAATTAATAATACAGAATTAAAGAAATATATGCCATTGAATATATATTTAATGTATTCAGAGAATTCCAAATAGGATGAATAATTAAATATCCCACATTAAGACACTTTGTATTAATAATTTCAAAAGAAAAACTGTAAAAGTTTCCAGAGAGATAAAATAAGTTAATTAAGATCAAGAATAAAGCCGGGTACGGTGGCCTGTAAGCCTAGCAGTTTGGGAGGCTGAGACAGGAGAATCACGAATTCAAAGCCAGCCTCCGCAAGGGCAAGGGGCTGAGCAACTCAGTGAGACCCTGTCTCTACATAAAACACAAAATAGGGCTGGGGATGTGGCTCAGTGGTCAAGTGCCCCTGAGTTCAATCCCCAGTACAATAAAAAAAAAGCAAGAAAAGTACACCAGATATCAGAGTTTTTCCTAACAACATTGGAGCTAAGAAGATGTGTAATGTAAGAAGCAATAACATGCTGAGAATTTTGAATAAAAATAAGCCTTTTAGATGTTAAGACATAGACTTTACCACAAACTTGAAAATGGCAGTAAAAAGAAGACAATTTCGAGGCCACAGATGCTAAGGTAAAATGTTAAGAAGTTACAAGGTAAGTGTATCTTTTAGCATCTGAATTAAGAAAGGTATATTTTTGTTTATTTCTTTTATCTCTTCGCTAAAGTTCTTTAAATGGTTCTCAGTGTTTCTGTGCTGTGTGAATTTGGTCCCAATCCAATGTACTTGTAAAAATTTAACAAATCGAGGAAGAATTAGATTCAGCCATTACAATTAAATATTATATAATAAGTGGTGGATTTAACACATGAGTGCTTATGTTTATGTATTACTTTTATTATGACATTTCCAACATAGCACAGAAGTGAGAGATACCATACATCAACCCCCATGTACCATCCCTAGCTACGTTATTCTCACTTCCGGCTTATTTTTCCCCTGCAAGACCAAACCATAGGTGGTGCTGGGTACTTCACAGGTCCAAGAAGCTCATAATCTCTAGTTGCCTAGATTTGTGGTTCAGGCAACAAAGCTGGCAGCATTCATTAGGTGTCTGGGATCTCACCTGGTTATAAATCCCGAAGGAAGTTTCACAAGGTTCCATAAGAGAATACGATGGAAGAGATCCATCGCGGCATCGTCTGCAGTACCGAAAAGCAAAGGAAAAACTGCACATGCGCCCTGGGTTCTGATTGGCACGCCAGGAGGGACGCACGCCGTAGAATAAACCGCCTCACCGAAAAACAGTGCCTGGGTATGCGCGCCTGGCCATGAGTGAAACCAGCATGTGAACAGCGTGTATCACAATTGCCTTTATGCAAGTTAAAAAATACAGTCACAGGAAAAAAAAATTGCATGTTTTACATGCATTCAAAATCAATGTCCATACCAAATGCATCAGAGTCGTTGCCTTGGTAGAGAGGCAAGTGAAATAGGAAATGGGGATAAAAAGAATGAATTAAATGAAGCAAAAGTGATGTCTGCACAGATAGGTGATGGTCATGTAGTATGAGCCGAGCTACAGATTAAGAAACCTCTACACTTGACACCCTCAAAAAGGAAGGAAAAGGAGATAGATGCATTGTGTTTTGTATCCTATGCTCTCTGGATGGTGACCTTTTCCATGGCTGGCATTCAGCTGGCACTAGCTGTTCATGATGCACACCCATTCTGAGTGGCCAGTGCCCAGGCTGTACTGCATGTTAAATGTTCCAACTATGACGCTGGCCTTGTCTTGCTCTATGAATGTGACATCCTTTTCTGTTCTTTAAGACGTTTACATTTTGCCTCCAGTTCGGTATTTTGTTTGTCCAGCTTGGTTTTCTCTTTCAGGCTACGTAAATTCCTCACATGGTGAACAGACAGAATATCAGACCCTGGTGGTCAGATCTGATCTGTAGATGAATATTTGGGCTCCCGTTTAGGGAGATTTTTGGCAATTTATTGCATCTGAGTTTTTCTTCGACTTCTAGGACTTCTTCAGTTTCCAGTCTGCAGATCACAGCCTTTGAAGTTTCAGTTCTATGATTTATTTTTAAGTCATTTTATCTCATTTAAGATACCTGGGTCGGAGGAGAGGAAGCCAAAGGAGACGTGTGTGCCATCTTGCTCAGTTGCCCCAACACATTTCAACACAAGAGTTTGACCAAAGGACCAGAGGAAGCGCAAAGAACTCACCAAGTAACAAAGTCAAGAAACAGAAAACCTGAAGCATCCTGATGCCCAGTTGGGGCAAGGAGACTAAAGGAGGGAGTCCTGGGAGAGGAGGAGCCCATGTAGAGTGGGGGAAGATCTAACTGGGCCTTGGCACAAGTGGGAGGCATTGACCCAAATGCAGATAAACTTCCCAGGGGTGGTCAGCTTGCAGGGGAGGTCAGAGCTGCAGAAGAGGATCTTAAAGTGCTCAAATCCGGGACGAGGGTCACCCATGGTGAATTCAGTGACTGGAAGTTTTCTCCTGCTGGCTTCTCTTCACAGAGCTGTGGTGTTCAGAGCTCAGGGGAGGCTCCGATAGCTGGCCAGGGGGAGGAGAATAGGTAATTTTCCTGTATCCAGAGATGTGGCTGAATGGACCCAAGAGTTCTGGGGCCTGGACTGGGTTGGCAGAATCAGAGACCCCCATCATTGCTGTCCCCACAGGATCCTACAACCCTGAGGAAAGAGGGTGAGGAAGAAACTCATAAACTGAATCGGTTCCCTACCCCCTCTTTCTTGCCCCTTTCTCTTACCCTGACCTGTTACCTGACCTCCAATCCTTCCGCCTCTCTCCCTTCCACCCGCTTCCAGCCCTCCTCTTCCTCCCACCAACCCCTCCAACATTCTCTGCTCTTCTTCCTCTGAAGACGGAGACTGGGGCAGAGCTGAAGCATGAGCCTCCAGGAAAGCCTCTCTCATTCTCTGAGGTCCGTTCCTAAAGGAATGGCTGAGATTTCAAGAAATAATGAGTATTTCAATTAGACTCAGCTATGGCTTTCTTTACCTGGTCATCTTCTTCCTGGCCATCTCTCATGAGATAGAAGCTGGCCCTGCCCCACTGTCACCCAACCAAACCCCGCCCACTCACCTGGTGTCGCCAGAAGCCCAGGAGCATACACAGGATGGACAGCACCAGGCCCTTCACCCATATTGCACCCAGACCAGTAGCTCAGGGGAAGCAGAGCCAAGGGAGGAGGGAGAACTTGACTTCCTGGAGGAAAGGAGGTCAAGGGGAAGAAGGAAGGAACTTGGGCAGCATGTCCTTGTTCCTGCAAGTCCCTCAACTAGGATCCTTGTGGCTGGAGCTTAGGTGCATAAGGATCCACCCTGAACTCACCATGAAGGAACAATGGACTCCTGAGCTGGAGAGGCACCCTTGTCATAGGAAACCCAGGCTTACTGGATGGAAGGAAAGAGAAGAGCTGGGTATCCAAGCTCAGCTTCTGGGATTGAGAGAGCCAGGAGAGCAGGCAGGCTCCCTCACCAGTTCAGACAGCCAGGGCCATTGGGAGGGCCCAGAAACAAGGGGAATGTGGCCAGCACACAAAGGCAGATCTGCTGGGAGGAGGCAGTCCCAGAATCAGAGGTCATAGGCCAGTGCAGGGCCCACGGAGAGGGACTTTTGGGACCCAGTCATCAGGGGACCTGAGTCGTTGCCTTATCTCTGATCCTAGGTCAGGCCCTGTGCAGTCTCTGGGCCTCATTTCCTCAGATGTGATGGTTAGCGCAAAAAAGACCAGGAAGAATGCAAACTTCACAAATCATTTCAGGCTTTATTCAGGAACAGGACTATACCTACAGGGATGGACCCACTTTCCTGGTGAAAAATGAGCCCCTGAACAAAGAAAAGGACTGGGTTTATATAGGGTGTCCCAGAAGGTGGTCTGGTTAGCATATGAGTTTTCTTGGACACAGGAATTTGGGTTTTGTTTCATCAGTCAATGAAATGGTCAGTTTTAGTGCTCAGGAATTTGAGCTCTTGGGTCAGGGGTCTTATGTTCTGCAAGTCAGTACCTGCCAAAGGTTATCACCCCAATATGGTGAGACACTCCTTCCTGCCTGCAATTAGCACCAGGAAGACATTTGTCAGGGGAGGTGAAAGCTGTCAGTGCATGGCTATTCTTTTTCCTTTTTCTCAGACTACATTATTTTCAGTTGCCACACCTATGAGTGATATTTTGCCTGATCTCAGAGATGCTCTGCATCTGCCCTGGCCTGCAGGGAGGAGAGCTGTTTGGGAGACAGGAGCATTTCCGCTCAGCTGCTCTTCCGCTCAGCAGCACTGCCTCAGCTTTCCCAGGGCCGCATCTTCCAACACCTAGCACTTCACAGTGTCCTTGCTTGGCCAGTTAGAAGGTGCAAGTTGGCACGCCCTGGTTGACATTTCTTGGATTTTTAACAAGTGTGGATATTGCTTTTATGCCTTCTGCCATGCCCTCTTTTATAAATGCCTTTTATGTGCTTAACCCTTTTCCACGGGCATTCCAGTCTTTTCCCTATAGATCAGCATCAGCTCTCTGTATATGACAGACAGTATTACCACATTCATTTTAGACTTTTTAATTAATTTTTCCCAGGCTGTCATCTACTTGAGAACTTTTCTTATAGTGTTGTTCATTAAATAGAATTCCTCATTTTTGATGTAATCAATTTGACTTCTTTTTTTTTTTTTTTGCCCTATAGTTTGTGCTTTTATGTTCTTTTTTCTGGATCCCAATTTTTTGTTTTTATTTTTTGATTGACATATAATAGTTGTACACATTGATGAAGTTTTGATTTGTGTATATATTGGGTAGTGATTTAAAGCTTTGTATAAGGGCTGGGATTGTGGCTCAGTGGTAGAGCGCTTGCCTCGCATGCGTGAGGCCCTGGGTTCGAACCTCAGCACCACATACAAAGCAATAACATAAAGACATTGTGTCCGTCTACAACTAAAAAAATATTAAAAAAAAAAAAAAAAAAAAAAAAAAAGCTTTGTATAAGAAGTCCTCCCTCACCTCTAGGCCACCGAAATACTCATCTGCAGTGATTTTTTTTCTTTTAACTTAATAATTTAATTTTTCATGTATATGTAAATTGAATCCCTCCAGAGTTCATCTTTGTATATAATCTTTATATATAATCTTTATATATAATTTTTGTTCATTTTCTCATTTTTAAATAGGTTCTGCCAGTTATTCAAGGATGTTTTCTAAATAATGGACCCTTTGCCCCATTGATTTGTGACACCTCCTTATTATAAGTGTGTTCCCGTTATATATGCAGATCTGTCTGGAATTCTTTAGCTTGTTCCATTTATCTGTTCTGGCCTGGGCACTGCGCTGCTATCAATAGTATTACAACATTTTGTAGGACAGGGCCTGTCCTTCATTTTTGCATTTTCATGATGGACTTAGCAAATCCTGTATCTTTTTTTTTCCATATAATTTTAGAGTAAATTTATCAAGTTCTTTTTAAAAATCAAACTAAAGTTGTGTTTGAGTCACACTTAAGGACTATTTTAATTTCAAGAAATTGAAATCTTTGTAATATTATTGTCTCATCCAAAATCATGGATTATGTATTTTTACTCAGACTACCCATATCATTTATTAGCAAAGATTGTTCCCCAAAGAGATCTTGGTTAAATTAATTCTCTCTAGAAACTTTATAGATTTTGTTTCTGAAATTAATAGAATTTTTTTTTTGTGTACCAGGGATTGAACCCAGGGGTGCTTAACCACTTAGCCACATCCCCAGCCCTTTTTATTTTTTATTTATTTATTTATTTTTTTGGTTTTGTTTTGAGACAGAGTCTCACTAAGTAGCTTAGGGTCTCAATAAGTATCTTAGGGCCTCACTAAGTTGCTGAGACTGGCTTTGAACTTGTGATCCTCCTGTCTCGGCCTCCCAAGCCGCTGGAATTACAGGTGTGTGCCACTGCCCAAGCTAGAATCTTATTTTGATTAGATTTTTCTAAGATTTTCTTAGAAC
The DNA here is from genome assembly GCA_004024805.1 of Geosciurus inauris. Lineage (NCBI taxonomy): Eukaryota > Metazoa > Chordata > Mammalia > Rodentia > Sciuridae > Geosciurus > Geosciurus inauris. The sequence continues at coordinate 38,725 of PVHX01008384.1, read as the reverse complement.
TACTTTTGATTTGGGTCAGTTGGTCTTGCATCTGGCAGCCTTGCTAAACTCTTTCATGAGATCTAATATTTCATTGATTCTCCCTATTTCTTTCTAGATAGATATTCTCATCATTTATCCACACATTTGTGACAGTTTTTAGATTTCTCCTCAGATCTTTTTTTCCTCTTACCTACCTTCCTTTCCTTGGAGCAGTAGCCAGGACCTCTAATACTATACTAAACATCAGTGGCAGCTATGAAAATCCTTAATTTGCATTTATGCTTTCTCTACTCAGTAACGTTTATTATAGTCATTGGAATATAATCTTTACCAAGTTCTATCTTCCTATTTCTATTTAATTAAGAGTTTTCCTTAAAAATATATTAAACCTTTCCAAATGCCTTTTCAACATCAGTTGAATTTTTTCCTATAGTTTATGAATTTGGTTCATTTACATTGATAGAGTTTCTAAAATTCAACCATCCTTTCAGTCCTGAATAAACTCCACCTCATCATAATACACATATTCTTCTTAATACACTATTGAATTCACTGAGCAAATATTATCTTGATTTTGATTTCATGTTCCTTGTGAACTGATCATTTAATTTCTTCTATTTCCTGTAACCAGTTTTGAGATTAAGGTAACACTAGCCTCTTCAAATGTTCTGAGCAGCCTTCGCTTCTTTTCTATTTTCTGCAACATGTTGTATAAAATATGAATCAAATGTTTCTTAAAAGTTTGGTGAGGTCTACAAAATCATCTCAAATTTTCTGTGAAGATTTTTTACCTAACATTTCAGATTTTTTCATATGTATTAATCTATTCAAATTTACTTTTTATTATGTTACTCTTAGAACATTATAACTAGAAATATGTCTACTCCTAGGATTTTAGACAAAAATTTATTCATTAAAATATCTTTGTAGACTGTGTAGTTATTTTCTTTGTCCTTTGATTTGTTATTTATTTTTATCTTTTATTGTATAATAGAAATGTTATATGTATGTATAGTAACACATAGTAATAAGCATATGTTATATACCTTTGTATCATAATATTTTACCTTAAATTCTATTTTGTTTGATATTAAGGTTACCACAATAATTTACTTTATTTCATGTAAGCCAACTTTTATAAAAAACTTTTAAAGTCTTTTCTTTTGTAAGTTTATGTCTTATGGATAATACATTGTTGGGATTTTTTTGAATTCAAGAGTCTGACACTCTTTGTCCCTCATAAATTACAACATATTTCTGCTTTCTTATTTCACTGTTTTCCATTTACTGTGATTTTTAAAAATTAGTTTGCTACTTTCCTTTGGATAGAGTGTTATTTTACTGGTTTGAAGGGTAAACATTCTCCAGTTGCAACCCTGAGCTCATCACTGTATCTTCATATGGCCTCTCATGAGACAAGTATGTAACAGTCCTCCCGTGGCCTCCTGGGAGGACCTGTCCTCTGCCTCACCCTATGTCATCGTCAGGAATGGTACTTTTTAGTTGTCATGGATGTAATTTCCCTTCCTCTTTATTTTGGCTCTCGTTGCCTTCTTTAAGAGTGAGAAAGGAGCAGGGAGGGAAGGAAGGAACTTTACCAAGTGCTTGGTCACACTTCTTCTCCCTTTGCAGCATCTCTAGATTTGTTTTATGCCTTAACTGAGTACTTCCTCCAAGAATGTTTTCAGAGGGGGTCTTTGTGTGTGGTAACCCTTCGCAGATGGTGGAAGTCTCAAAGTATTCGAACTGCACACTGGAATGACAGTTTAGCTGGATACAAAATCCTAGATCCAATGTTCTTTCTTCAATATTTAAAAAACATTACTCAATTGTCTTCTTACATCCAGTTTTCCTCTTAAGAAATCTGGTGTGAATCTAATGCTTGTTTGTAGGTGATCTGAACGCCTTGCCTTCAGAATTTTCTGGTTTTTGATGTTCTCACATTTCACATAATGCATCTAGAGGTGTGTGTCTCTGTCTATGCGCATATCTCCTGCTTTCAGTCTCAAATCTCTCCTTTCTGTATGATTCTGAGAAATTCATATTTATTCTTTCTTCAAATATTTCTCCCTTTTTATCTTTTCTCACTAACAGTTTTTGTTTTTTTATATTTTTCTATTGGGAGTTGACCTCGGGGGCACTGTACCACTGAGCCACATCCCCAGCCCTATTTTGTGTTTTATGTAGAGACAGGGTCTCACTGAGTTGCTTAGCACATCGCCATTGCTGAGGCTGGCTTTGAATTCGCAATCCTCCTGCCTCAGCCTCCCGAGCCACTGGGATTACAGGCGTGTGCCACCATACCAGAATTTTTCTCACTCACAGTTCTTAATGCCTACATGTTATTACATCTATTTTTCTCCTTCATGTCTCTTAACTTCTCTTTGATTTTTTAAAAATCTCCCCATCCTTTCGAAAAACTTTCTGTGAAAACTCAACTTTTCTCCCAGCTCACTTTCCAGTCACACTTGTCCTTTATTTATCACCTACATGATGGTCTAGAATATTGTTCACAACTGCTATTGCCACTTATCTTTTTTTTTAATGGTGCTTGTTCTTGATTTGCAGTTTGTGGACCGCTACCCCTTGAGGTGAACTGATCATATTTACTTAGAGTTGTTGTATTGTTGGTTCCCACAGCTGTGCTTTGGATGGGTTTTATTGTTTGATGTGTTATTCTTCTTGTAATACAGTGGTTCTTCTAAGCTGACAAATTATTTTGGCTTGTGAATTCCGATTTTGAGGGGGGTTATCAGGTACTCAGCCTGGCAGAGAACTGAAAGCTAAATCCTTTAGCCTGGTGAGTTTCAAAAGTGAGAGGGCTAAGCCCCAGAGCACAGGGTCTTGGGCGTCCCTGTTTGCTGCTATTCGTGTCCTCTGGAGAGGGTTTCACCTTTAAACTAGCTAGGTGATCCGTCTTAATCCATAATCCTTTTGCCTTGGAGTTCAGAGGAGGAGGAGAAGGCTAGGGAGTCAATGCTTACAGGTGATTGGTTATCTATTTCCATCAATCTATTATGCTTTTGCTGTGCCTCACAGTCCCCTAAAGCACCCGGGACCTAGGATGTTACAGCCTATTTCTCAGTGAAGGGTAGCCTGTGATAGCCTCAATCACCCTGAGGGCAAGGGTCAAGAGCAGAAGTTAAAAATGATCTTTTCACCTTTTGCTAGCCAATGTCTCTTGCTACCACTGCTCCCAGGAGGTGGCCACTGTCATCCACCATTCAACACACACCGACACAGCCTCTGGTACCCACTTTTGGGGGTTTCATTTTGTTTCATTTCAGAAATCCATGTTTAACTATCATTTTGATAGTTTCTCCAAAGTTAATGACCTGCGTCCTTCTCCCCATTCCTCTCTAGCCAATGGTGCATCTGGGATTGGGAACTCTTCTGCAGGACTCTGTGCCCAGCCCTCTTGAAAAGAATTCTTGGGTCTCCTCTCCCTGGTTCCAAGGAGGCAAGAGCTCTCTGGCCATCTTTTCCCAGGACTGTCCCTCCCAGTGAGACCCCTGACTTACCTGTGCTCAGAGCCATTGATGGAAAGGCCAGAGGTTTCCTCTGGAGAAATGATCAGAGCTGAGGAGAACACAAACAAGATGATGTCTTCTCAGAGGACCAGAATTGCGGGTGAGTTTGGATCCTAAGAACCATAAGAGGAAGTAGAGAAGGGATAGAACTAGCTTCTCAGGGTCCCTCAGGCCAGGAGAAACTGGGCCCAAGATCTTCCTTTTTTAACTGATATTTTAAAACTGTACAAACTTGTGGGGTACCATGTGATGTTTCAGTACACACTGTATGATGTTCAAAATCAAAGTAAGCCTACTGCTCAGACATTTATCACACATTCAAAATCCTTCTAGCTTTGTTTTAAAATGGTGCATTATCATTGTCTATGTCACTCTATTGTGCAATAGAACACCAAAATTTCTTTCTCTTAACTATAACTTAATACCAATTAGTCAGAGTTCTCCAACCCTCCTTCCTCACAGTCTCCCCAACTTCTGGGAACTGCCTCTAGTCTCAACTTCCATGAGATGAACTTTTTATTATTCTACATATGAATGAGATCATATGGTACTTGTCTTCCTGTGCCTGGATTATTTCACTTAAAATAATAACCTCCAGTTCCATCCACATTGCAAATGACAGGATTTCATCTTGTTTGTGATTGAATAGTATTTCACTGTGTATATGTACTACATTGTTTTTAGCCACTCATAAGTTGATGGACCCTTAGGTTGTTTCCGTTTCTTAGTTATTGTTTTGTTTTTTTTTTTTTGAATATTTTTTTAGTTGATGGGTCTTTATTTTATTCATTTATTATTTATATGTGGTGCTGAGGATTGAACCCAGCGCCTCACGCATGCTAGGCAAGTGCTCTACCACTGAGCTACAGCCCCAGGCCTCTTAGTTATTGTTAATAGAGCTGCAGTAAACATGGGAGTTCAGATGTCTCTTTGAAAGACTGGTTTCATTTCCTTTGGATATATAGCAAGTAGTGGGATTGCTGGACCATGTGGAAGTTCTACTTTTAATTTTTAAAGGAAGCTTCATACTCTTTTCTACAATAGCTATACTAATTTACACACCCTCCCCCACCCCAGTGCTGTGCAAGGGGTCCCTTTTCTCCACATCCTCAGTAGCACTCGTTTTGATAATAGCCACTCTTACTAGAGAGAGGTGATATTTCACTGTGGTTTTAATTTGCATTATCCTAATGATTATGATGCTGAGTATTTTTTTCATGTTCTTTTTGGCCATTTTATGTCTTCCTTGGGGGAAAATGTCTATTTAGACAGTTCCTAAGATCTTTATAACCACTGAAGTCAAATCCAAAGGGGAAGAGCCTCTCCTCAAGCTAGTGGGAAGTGAGGGGCAGGGCTTGGATGCACAGATCCAGGATCTTTAGTGCAGGGTTGCCTCTGGGGGCACCCAAATAGTCATGGACAAACATGGCTATGTTCATGATTGGATCAACTAGTGCAAGTTGATATCCCTGTGTCTTAAGCTCTGAAAAGTAGCTTCCCGCCAGCCCAGACCACTAGAGGATGGACCGCCTTCCTGGTCCTTCTTTCCCTGAATCTGAGGCTCCCTAAATTGCCTGGTTATCCCTCTTTCTTCCCCTGGCTGAGACTCCAAACCTACCTGTCCTTGTTGGGAGCCAGGTGATAGTACACACAGAGGAAGACAAAGCTATTAAGAAAAGAGCAGATGACAGTGTGGGAGCCTGGAAGGAAAATGAGGTTTGGCACCAAAGTTGTTGAGGGGACCTAGGGGCCCAGAGACCATTCCCTAGGATCCCTTAAGCCAGCAGTGACCTGTGCCTCAGGTCTGCACACCAGAGCTGTTGGTGTGTCTGTGTGAGAGAGTCAGAAAGACACTCCAGGTTCCTGTCCCTCAAGCCCTGGACATGTCTTCTCCCAGCTGGGGCCAGGACTGGCAGGATACAAGAGGTGCCAACACAATTCCTGGTACAGGGCCCCTCGCTCCCGCTGGATCAGAGCAGAAGGACTGTCAGGATTGGGAGTGACAGAGGCATGGGACAGGGATGAGTGACCTTCCCCCCAGGTCCCTGAGGGAGGGGGCATTTCCTCAAGAAAAACGCTCACCTGGAGACACCACCAGGGTGATGTTTCTGAAGATAATGACCACGTTGCGGGAGGAGTTAAAGCTTCCACACCAGTAGGAGCCTGAGTCTTCCTCCCTCAGCTGAGTCATGGTGATGATGAAGAAGCCAGCATGGGGATTGTCACAGATTGTATGTTGAGCCTTCTCCACAACTGTCTCGGGCTGGGAGGTGCTGACCAGTCTGGTGCACTTGCCTGGAGACTTCTGACGACACCAGGTCTTCGGCACGTAGGGCCCTCTCTGGGGTGGGTACTGGCACCTCACCGACAGGGTCTGTCCCACCACTTCATGAATCTCCTCATCCACAACTGTCCGTCCCCAGGAGCCTGGAAAATGAGCCCTCATGTCAGATCCCTGGCCAGACCCACACCACTCACACGGCCGGGGAGAGGGGACAGGGAATGATGCCTACACTCAGGGCATGTCCCCAGAGCCAGTCCTGTGGCCACAGAGCCAGCCTGCTCCCTGCCCCACCCTGTTCTCCCTGCAATCTGCTCCTTGCTCACCACCTCCCACCTCACCTGAGACCAGCAGCACCAGTGCCACCGGGTACATGAGCAGGTGCGGGCCTTCCCGGGCCATGCCACCTCGCCCTGTTGGTGGAGGACAGGAGAAATAGGAGGCCTCTGGACAGAGGGAATCAGAAGTTAAAGCTGACCCTGCCCTGGCTTCTCAGCATCTCCGGGCTGCAAGAACTGAAAAGGTCAATGCCTTGATTAGGGAAGTAGTTGGCCTGGGAAGGCGGGTTCTGGGGGCACAGTGGAGAAGGGGCCTGGATTGGCCAACCAACTGCAGAGTCCCTCTCTGGGCCTCCTTAGCCCCGCCCCTGGGGATGAGCCCTACCCCTGGGGATCAGCCCCTTTGTGGCTTCATATCGCCACCCGTCTTGCTCCTGCGCTCTAGGCTTTGGCGGGAGGGAATGCCGAGAAGACTGCTGTGAAATAAGAGGCAGCTCCTCATCCCTCTCTCTCTGCTCTCCCTGTGACAGGTCAGGGGCCCTTAGAGCCTTGCCCAGAGTCCTGGTCATGGTCCCCAGAGCAACACAGGGACCTCATCCTAGACACAGTGGGGTAATGATATATTTTCACCCTGGGAAGTTTTTTGGGGGCATGGACTTCAATTCCAGGAGGTGTAAGGATGGCCACTGGGAAAGGGGGTCGGATTGGGAGGAAAGAAAGTGCTGAGCAGAGATTATCAGACGGGAGCGGGCTGAGTCCCTTGCAGGGAGAGAGCAGGCAGGAGGCTCAGGACCATCTCAATCAGTATTTTTCCGGTAAATACGTGAGTGGTCGAGAGGCTGAGGCAGGAGGATGGCGAGTTCAAAGCCAGCCTCAGCAACTTAATGAAGCCCTAAACAACTCAGTGAGACCCTATCTCTAAATCAAATATTTAAAAAGGGCTGAGGATGTGGTTCAATGGTTAAGTGCGCCTGGGCTCAATCCCTGGTACCAAAATAAATAAATAAATGTGTGGAGGAGAAATGGGGCCCAAGTTGAAACAATTTAGCAACAGGATAAAGTAATATTGGGTTATAATCCAAAGTTAATAATCCTGAGTCCATACTGACACCAATACATGAAGGAAACTAGGGGAGAATACAACTCTCCCACGCTAAGGGCTTTATGATGGTCTGAATGTTTTTCCCCCAAAATTAATGTGGAAAGCTAATCCCGAATGGAACCATATTAAGAGGTGGGGCTCTGGGAAGTCGATTAAGTCATGGGCTCTGTGCTCCTGAACAGGACCAGTGCCCTCAGAAGAGGATTAACGAGGCACCTTTGCCCCTTCTGCTGCGTGAAGACAGTGGTCACCTCCCTCTCTGTGAGGACACAGCAGGAGGTGTGTTGAGTTTGGACATGGTTTGAATTTGTCCCCTAAGGGCTCCTGTGTTAACAGGCTGGTCCCCAGCCGCGTGGCAATGTTGGAAAGTGATATGGAACCTTTAAGTGTCGGGCGGGGCCTGGTGGAGTCTGTAGGGCAACTGAGGCGTGGCCTCCAAAGGGATTATAGGACCCCAGTCTCTCTCTGGCTTCCTATCTGGTAACATGATCCCTCTCAAATGCACTCCCGCCATGGTGATGCCATCTGTCTACACACCCTCACCAGAGCCAAGGTCATCAAAAATAAGGACTCCTCGGAGCAATTAGAAGCCTCTGCCTGCCTTAAGACTCCATAACCTCGCCCTGTCTCTAGCCACACCCCCGCCGTGTCCAGTCCCCTCTCCAGACTATCACACTGGTCCTACCTCAGACTGCTGGTGCTTGTCCCCACCCCAGCACACTCCCCTCACGGGGCACCTCTGGTGAAGGCAGCTGCAGCCTCCCCCCCCCACCAACAGCTGCACTGGGCTGCACCCCCTGGTCCTGATCCAGTGCTGTGTGGGATCATTGCCCTGTCCTGAACACTTTCCCTTCCTCTCTAGACTTCCCTCACAGTGTGACCTGGCCTGGCTTCTCCTGTTGTCCTTCTGTGCCTCCTGCTCTTGGTGAAGGGGCCTCTCCAGCCTCTTCCCTCTTTTGCTGTAGAGGCTGAGCTGAGAGCAGAGCAATGACCTTACAGCTCAGCAGGACACTTACAGCTCAGCAGGACAATGACCTTACAGCTCAGCACTTGGCCCGCTGCCAAGCAGCCCCGTTCCACCCAACATATGGTACCCCAAAATATACCATTTTGTCATATGGGATTAGTTTTAACTGAAGGTAATTAAGAACCAACAGCTGCAGGAATCGTTCTCTGCCCTCCCTTTAGGTGCCTAGGAGCAGGGCATAAAATCCCCTTTGTCAAGGTGTCCCCTTGTTTTGAAGGAGAGAGTTATTTGGGCTCTTGGTTTCAGGGGTCCGTGGTGGGTGGTTCCATTGCTTTGGTTCTGAAGTGAGGCAGAGTATCATGGGGGAGAGCGTGGGGTGGGGGAGCTGCTCAGCTCATGGCCTCTGGGAAGCAGAGAGAGGGGAGGGGCCCAGGAGCACCCCTCCAAGGACCCACTCCTCAGGGCCCACCTCCTACAGCTCCCGATTCATGCCTTTAAATTATTAACCCACTGAGGAAATCAGAGCCCCACCTCTGAACATGGCTGCATTAGGACCAAGCCTTCAGCACGTGAGCCTTTGGGGGATGATCAGCACCCACCGCCTTACCAGAAAGAGAGGACACTCCCCCCTGGAGAGAACCTTTGACACCCAGATAGGTCTGTATAAACAGAACTTACAAAATAGCCTTTACTCTCCATTAGTTCCCCTATATCTTTCCTAATCACTTCCAAAGACTTGAAGCCCAAACCCCCCTTCCATATTAAGATAGTATGTGAGCCAGGTGTGGTGGCACACACCTGTAATCCCAGTGGCTTGGGAGGCTAAGGCAGAAGGATTGCAAATTCGAGGCCAGCTTCGGCAACTTAAAATAAAAAATAAATAAATAAAAAGGACTGGGGATGTAGCTCCTTGCCAGCATTCCTCTGAGTTCAATCCCCAGTACTTGGGAAAAAAATCATATATAAGCCTCTGAGTCTAACAGCTTTTTTGAGCTCTACTTCTTTCCTGTGACCTCCCATGCACATAAAATATGAATAAAATTGTTATACTTTTTCTCCTGTTAATTTGGCAGCTACCAGTTTAATTCACAGACCCTCAGATACAAACCTAAGAGGTAGAGGAACTTTCTTCTCCCTGATGCTCCCCATCATTCATCCCAATAGACTACATTTTCAGGCTTAACGACAAGGCATGAGTGGGAGAGACTCAGGGAAAGAGAAAAAAGAACCAAGGCACCAAAAAAATATAAGCCCTTTCTTTGAGAAAGGAAACTTAAAAATCAGAAAAATGTATTTTTCCCTTTAAGAGGAAACTTTGCTTTAAATGAAAACTACAATATAAGCAAAGCCACTAGAATGTGAAACTATGTTGTATGGTAAGATTTTTAATCAGTTACAAGCTAAATTTACAGGGAACTGAAGTGTTGTTAGCTGACCAGTTACATTGAGCAGAAGTCTATAAATCAGCAGGTCTGGCATCACTGGTGATGGGACTGTCTTCTAGCTCCCCATCCAACACAGTAAGCAGCAGTCACAGGAACCGGCAGGGCCTGACATGTGGCCAGGGCGAACACAGAGCTGGATTCTAATGTTCAGTTGATTTTCATGACGTGTAAAAGTCCTGTGGTTAGTGGCTTTGGACAGCACTGGTCCAGGTGACTGAGAGATGACTTAGACCACGCCTGTACACCCCACCTCACCCCCCTATAAGGGACCCACCTCTTTGCTATGTTATGTTTGTGAATGTCAAAACTACAAAGTTGTTAGACGACGTGTGAGAATATCTTCAGACATTATCTAAAAGAATCAAAATATCATTATGCTTCAGATTGGGGAAGAACATCTTAAATAAGATCCCAACAATGTCAATCGTAAAGGAGAAAATGAATGGATTTCATTACATTGTCAAATGAGGGCTTCCTGGAGGGACCAGCACAAAGCTGGGCTCACTGCTTGGGACAGTAGGGCAAGCGCCGCCCCAGCAGGGCTGTCATGGAGGTGACACACAAGGGTGTCCCAGAGGGAGACTGCAAGGCCAGGAGTTATTGAAGAGTCTGATTTGAGGCAGGCCCTTCAAAGCCAGGGCTGGATTCAGACCTGGTAAGGATTGCGATCCAAAGGTCCTATCCGAGGGTGCAGCGCCGGTAGAGTCAGCAACAGGAGGATTTTAAAGTGAGAGATTCAAAGAATCTTGGGCTGCCAACTATCTCTCAATGGGTCTTCCAGGAGCCTCCTGTAATGGACAATCAAACCATTTCCCTGGACAAGAAAACTCCAGAGAAAAAAAGTGATTGGAATAGCAAAGCTGCATTACAGTCAGCAAGGGAGTGGCTTGGGTGCTCAGGGCCCAGACAGAATGTGAGTACAGATGGTTTCAATTTGCAACATAAAGATGTGTTTTTCCAATGAGGTCATTGTAGACAAAAAGTAAGGGGAATGATTCCACGAGGACACCTTGGCGACCTTACCTGTGAATCTGAGGCATGGCAGGTGGCCTTGGGCTCTTCCTGGAACATAAGAGACCCAGAGGCCTGGGAGGCCATCTCCCAGTCACCTCCTGTCTCCCCTGAAGTCAGTTGTCACCTCCTGGTTCTGAAGAGCAGGAGGATTTTTCTGCCCCTCAGAATAAAGCCGCAGTGGTAAGACCCCCAGCACAGCAATAGTGTCTTCTGTGGTTTGGGGGGTGCGACCAAGACCACGAGTAGCTGGCAACGTTGGCTAATCTTCCTTTCATCGTCTATGTAAGTAATAAACTGAATCTAACAATGGCTCATTGTATCACTGACCAGATCATTCTAGCCATGGCCACAGCCTCACCTTGTCTTGTGTGTAACAGTGAAATCTTGAAAATAACAGACTGAAAGAACAGGTTTGCAATATCTAGAACTGACCGTGAAGCTAAACCAGCGCTTGTTACCAAAAAAAAAAGAAAAAGACACAGCAGAAGAGAGGAAATCCAATTTAAAATGTTCAAAAACAGATGATACACTTCAGGAAACGTCCAAATGCTTACGAAGCCTGAACTCATTCGTTATGAGAGAATTGCTAATTTTAAAGCTTGGAGGTGTCGCTTTGAACTCATCAGAGCGGCAGAACTAGCGGGTTGGACAACACGTACCATGGCCAGAGCGTGAGGCAAGGAGCTCTGCTGCAGGAAAGCAACGTGAGCCAGGCTTCTGTAAAACAATCCAGGACTCCTGTGTGGAACAGCATGTGGAAATCCCACACCCAGGGTCTCACTCCCAGATGTCTGCCATGGTTACTGTGTTTTGTGTCCTGCTGAGGATGTATTTGCCTGTTCTAAGATCATGTTTTGTATATTTTCTTCCTAAAAGCCACATCGATTTCACCTTTTATCTTGGAATCTACAATCTGACTTGAATGTGAGAGGGGAGAAAGCCTTTTTTCCTCCCCTATGTGGATATCCAGTCGACCAGTCGGTCTTCAACTTGAGGTTGGGACTGTCTTTCCCCACTAAGTCAAAGAAACACCTTGGTGGCAGTCAAGTAGCCATACACATGTGGGTATTTTCCTGAACCCTCTATTCCGTTCCCTTGGTCTGTCTTGCTTTATGCCAAGTGGGCATGTATTCTAGAACAATTCTCCTGTGGGCTCTTCAGCAACGTAGGATGTACATTTTAAAGTTTTGGTTTTTGCTTTTCTGTTCTTATGTGCATGTGGGAGAGGTGTTTGATAGTCAGGAGTTGAGGCAACTTAGGTGCCATCACTAGAGGAAATGGAAAAGTAAAATCTGATGTTTACATGATATGGAATCTTACACAGTAGCAAATTGAAGATTTACTTTTTCCATTTACTTTCTAAAACAATTTTTGTCGGGTGCATTCTGATTATACATAAGAGTGGAATTCATTATGATATATTCATACATGCACATAGCATAATTTGGTCCATTTCGTTCCCCGGTATCTTCTCTTTCTCTCTCCTCCTACCTCCCCTGGGTCCCTTACCTCTACTTTACTGGTCTCCCTCCTATTTTCAAAGTTTTTTTTTGAGGTGGGTAAAGGAGATTGAAGCCAGAAGTGCTTACCACTGAGCATAGCCCCCAGCGTTTTTATATTTTATTTAGAGACAGAGTCTTGCTGAGTTGCTCAGGAGCTCTGACTTAGAACTCACAATCCTCTTGCTTCAGCAACCCCCCCAAGCCACTGGGATTACAGGTATGTACCACCACACCCAGCTGAAAGATTAAAATTTTATTTATAGCAACAAGGATAGTCTCAGAAGCATGACCCAATATCGGGTAAAAATGTATAAATATAGTAAATTTTAAAATATAATTGATTGTCAAAAAACATTAAATCATGACCTCATATAAACAAAAATAAACACAAATTAATATTTTCATTTGAGGATGTAGTTCAGTGGTAGAGTGTGTGTTTGTATGCATGAGGCCTTGGGTTTCATCCTCAGCACTAAAAAAAATTTTTTTTTTATTTAACTCATATTCAGTAATTCATACTCCAGAAGATGTAATAACTTGTTTTTTAAAAAAGAAGTCAAGCCAGGCATGGTGGCACATGCCTATAATCCCAGTGGCTCAGGAGGCTGAGGCAGGAGGATCACAAGTTCACACTCAGCCTCCCAGCCTCAGCAACTTAGTGAGGCCCTAAGTAACTTTGTGAGAATTTGTCTCTAAAAGGGGAGGGGATGTGGCTCCCTGGTTTCAATCTCTGATATCAAAATTTAATTAATTAATTAATTAAACTAAAGTCATGAATTACATGATGTGGTATAAAGAAATGTCGAAATGAATTGCACATGGAAACAAACTAGCCTTGATTTTTTTCTTTCCCCACAGCAGGGAAGACAGGATAGAAATTTGAGAACAAAAATTTTATTAGTGCATTTCCATTACACACAGAAATGGGTTTCATTGTGGCGTATTCGTACATGCAACAGACATACTTTGATCCTAACCACCTCCCCATTACCTTCTCCTCCCCTCCTCTGCCCTTCAGGGTCCCTTTCTCCTCTAACAGTCTCCCTACCACTTTCCTATCTGTTGTCTTCCCCCCTAGATTCCACTTGACCATCAGCTGCAATTGACAGAGTTGCAAAGCCACTCTCACAGTGACAGATGACACAAGGATGTTGTATGCAAGAGGGGTGTGCAAGGCAGGCTTTCTGTTGACTGGAAGGTTTTTTAATAGAGTGAAATTTGTCTGAAAATAAAGCTACAGAATTAATTCTATAAATTTTCAAGATCTACATAAATGTGAGTAAATCTAGGAAAGTGGATTGAAAAGATGTACAGAAAAAAGATGTCAAACAAGGGGTAAAGGGCAAAGTGAAGCCAGGGGATGAAAGTGGGAAAGATTTCAAAACACATTAAACAGAACAAGTGCAAAGAATTTCCACAGATGACTGGGGGCCCTGAAATAAGGAGTGTGCCAACTTCTTTGGGGCACTTGAAGGTCTTGAAAAAAGACAAAAAAGGTAAAGCTGAAACACTACTTCATGTGCACCTCTCGTCCCGGCTACTCAGGAGGCTGAGGCAGGAGGATCACTTAAGCCTAGGAATTTGGAGTCAGCTGGCCAAATGTGGGAAGACCCCATCTCAAATAAAAAAGAAGAAGAAGAAGAAGCTAAAACAGAGCAAGTTCCCCTCTGTTGAAATTAACCTTCCCATCTTCCTATTCCTTTATTACATGACTAAAAGGGCAGAGGGCCAGCCTCGGAGGGAAACTGGCATCTCTACAAGTATAGGAGAAGAGGGGATTCCACACTTGGCCTTCCAATGTCAAACATTCAGCTCTATTCCCAGCAAATTTCAGTAGGAGGAATGGTTGGGCTGGATACAGGAGATGGGCCAGGACATTTGACAAATGCACAGTCCTAAGCCAGCAAGAGGCTTCAGACAGGCTTGCAGGTCAACACAGTAGAATGAGCCCCAAAGAGGACTCTAGTCATTGAAGACTGACCTCTACCCTAAAAGATCTGCCCTTGGCTCCAAAAGTAATCATTTCCAGTTTTACAAGTTTTCAAAAACTTTTGGGATGCTAAAATGGAACTATTTTCACTGATGCAACTGTTTTGGAAGATGAATTTTGCCATGTCACTGACTGATTAGCGATCCTATGGGTACCCCAGGAATAGATGGAGGAAGACTGGTGTCAAACAGAAGCCATTTTCTTAAACACAACGAAGTTTCCAAGAAAAGTGTCATAAATTCTGGAACAGGAAAAGTAGGAATTCGTTCTCTGCATCTGTCTCGTTTTATGCCTCCAGGGTTATATATAACATAGTGCCCAAATGCGCTTATTTTTGGTAACTGGGAACTTGCTATTAGAACTTTTATAAATGAATAATAGCATTTATTTGGCATAATAAGACCAAGAATGGACATTTATTTTTCACTGAGTTATATTTGTCTTTCATTGACCATAAAAAAAATAATAAAACTCTGAAGTTTGAACTATTTTAGTCTCCATCTCAACTGCAATTGTTTTGGGTGCATGCTGTGGACTTGACTTTCATTCCCACCTCCTCTCATGGGCTTTTCTTCAGCCAACAGTCTGCAAAATCATTTCTCACACTCACTGGCAGCTGGGTTTCCAGATATTTTGGACTCCACCCACCAAACACATTCACAGGAGAGTAAAGTGTGGGGCCAAGTTAAATGAGAAGCAAAGGCACACATTTCGCCAGCAAAGCCCGAGACAAGTTGCAAAGTTTCTGCAGCCAGTGCTGGGCCAGCAGCTTCCTGTTTGGGGAACTTTCCAGATTCCTCTAAAGCAAGAGTGGTAGTTCCTTTATAGTCCCATGCTATAGCGTGGCTTTGGGAGTCATTCCCAGATCTGATGGTTGGATCTGATGCTGTAAACCATTTAACATTCTATTTTTTAAAATCCTATTCTAATTGTGAGTTCAAAGCCAGCCCTGGCAATTTAGCAAGGTGCTAAGCAACTGAGGGAGACTCTGTCTCTGAATAAAATATAAAAAAGGGCTGGGGATGTGGCTCAGTGGTTAAGCACTCGTGGGTCCAATCCTCAGTACCAAAATAAATAAAAATCTCCTTCTCCTTAAAATAGGGAGATTGGATTTTGTTGTCTTTAAATGAACCTTAACTCATGCAATCCCAAGAAAATAGATGCCATGTTCCAGAACAGTGGGGGACCGGTATGCAGCAAAGCCAGGAGACAGCAAAACCCTGTGTGGTGTTGTTGCTTTAACCCTTTAACCCCCTTATAGGAATGAAGTTGTGTGGAGTTTGAAGAGTGGGAGAGCATTTGGGAGACAGTTGTTGGTCTGCTGTGATCCTAGGGGACAGGGAAGTGGATGCATCCCTTACCTCAAGCCCAGAGAGACAGGCTTCAATGTCAGGGCTTGGAGAGCTTGTCCAGTGTCCCCTGCAGTTTGGAAGAGGCAGATACTGTGTCTGACTCAAACTCAGAAACTGTGACAGGCAGAGGCTGCAGGTGATCAGCTAGTCTGATGGTGGCTGTACGGGAGCCACCAGGGCTCCGTGAGTTTGCTGGGTGAGCATGGTGGGTGAGGGTCCCCCGTGGACTGGATGTTGTTTGCCCTACACACCTGTGAGGCAGTGGGCTTAGGTTGTTGCTATTGATCCTGTCCAGAGAGGCTGCCTGGAGGCGCAGACATCAGTAGAAGGAGGCAAGAAGTGGATTGTAAAGGGCTTAGGGGCCAAAAGAGGAGCAGAAGCAGCCAGCCAAGAAAGAGACACGCGTGTCTGTCTAGGAATCTGCAGGCGAAAGTGTTCACAGCAGCGTCCTGTGAAGGAACCCCAGCTCAAAGCCCATGGGGCATTGGAAAACCCTCTCCTTCCTTCTCCCTCCACTGCTCCAGCCTAGAAGCTTCCCACGCTGCAGCTGGCAGGTGGAGATGGCAAAGCAAAGCAAGCCAGCCTATCCCTTTTGTCCCTTGAGGGACTCAGACCCAGAGGTTTGAGGAAGAAGTTTCACTTTTCAATGGATCCCTCCTTCCCTGGGCTAATTACTGAACTGCAGCTACTTTCAGAATAAACTTTTTTTCTGCTTAAAAATGACCAGAAGGGATAATCCCAGCACTTAAGGAGGCTGAGACAGGAGAATCACGAGTTCAAAACCAGCCTCAGCAACGGCGAGGCACTAAGCAACTCAGTGAGATCCTGTCTCTACATAAAACACAAAATAGGGCTGGGGATGTGGCTCAGTGGTCGAGTGCCCCTGAGTTCAATCTCTAGTACCAAAAAAAAAAAAAAAAATGACCAGAAGGGAAGGATGGATAGGTGGACAATTTAGGGGGCAGGGAAGCTTTTCTGTATAATACAATGGTGGATACATGTCATTACACATTCATCAAGACCCACTGAATGCACAGGGCCAAGAGAGAACCCTATGAGGACTGTGGACCTTCACAGTCCATATAGGTCCATCAGCCATAACAAATGTACTACTCTGCAGGGTCCTTGAGTATGGGGAAAGTTGTGGGAGGACAGGGTGGGAGCATATGGTAACTCTGCAATTTCTCCTCAATTTTCAGTGAACCCAAAACTGCCCTGGAAATAACTTTATTTAAAAAATAATTACTAGCAGTGATGGTCCTGGCGTAGGTTTCACCCAACGGCCAGGACGTCCCTAGCAGGGTTTCTGGACAGCAGTAGTGGGAAGGATACAAGGTCCTTAGGGGAATTCTTCTTTGTGAGTCCCAGTTGCTCTACTCAGGGCCCAAATCTCCTACTGTCCCATGGTCCCTGCTGACATCTCTGCTAATAGCTCCTTCTACGCAGCTCTCCACACTGTGTCACCCCTCTGGGTAGGACAGGGCTGGGCAGAGAGCTCACAGCAGGATTTCAGGAAGCCTTGTATTTTCCCTTGAACTGTGCATGGAGTGTGCTGTCACCAGGGCAGGAAGGCAAATGGGCACCTTCCAGAGAGGTTTCCCTGGGGTCCCTTGTGCTGTGGACACCTGAGGAGCAAGCAAGATGAACAGCATTTGGAAATGACCATTTAAGCCAGCCCAGGCTTGAGTTCAGCCTCCCCACCCTGAGGAAAAGGGGCTGCTCACCTGCTGTCAGTGCCTCCCATTCTGGGGGGCCCTCCCAGCCCTCTTTGCATCCTTCTCAGCATCTTGGCTTATGCCTGGTGCTGTCCCAGGGGCTGGTCTGGCCCTCTGACCAAAGACCTTCTGAGAAGAGAAGGAAGGGAAGTCAGGGCGTAGGAGCTGGGGAAACACCCCCTCACCCCCGAATAGTCCCTCTTAGCCAGCTTCTGGAGCAGCTGTCTCTGTCCTGTCCTTCATTCTCACCTTAAGTCTGGCCTCAGCCCCCACTTACCCAAGGCCAGGGCTTCTGGAGGAGGACAAACAGGACTGAGAACACTAGGCCCTTGTTCAAGATGAATCCACAGGTCAGAATAACCAGAACACGAACATCAGGCAGCACTGGAAGGCCTGCAAGTCAAAGGCAAGCTTTGACTCCCTCGACCTGACCCTCCTGAACCCAAAAAAGTGGGCGTCTGCTAAATGAAGGGCTCTGAAGGCCCCTGCTTCCTGCCTCCTGGCTACAAGAGCAGCCAAGCAGGCTTTTATACCCTGTGCAGATGAGGCCTCCACCTTCCCCAGACCCTCAACCCCTGCTGTCACCCTAGAGGAGCCTAACAGGTCTCCTGCCCCCAGCCCCTCCCCCACCGCATACCTCCTGCACACAGCTGCTGGTTTACTCTGTGCTGATTGTCCCCCTTCCACCAAGGAAAGGAGGCCTCTCAGGTCCCCAGTTGCCTACAGTACACAGGACATGACTGCTGGACATTCATGGCTCCCTGTGACCTGAAGGTGTTGTCCTGCTTGACCCCACCCACCTGCTCCATTCCACTCCATCCCCAGGCTTTGTAGAGGACACACCACCACCTGCTCCCACGTCTCTCCAACATCAGTCCCCCACCCGCCCCTCCTGCACTTTCTAACTCCTCTGCCACCTTTGAGGTTTCTGTTACCCACCTCTGGCTCCACCCCCACCCAGGGCTGGGTGTCTCTGTTCATTTGGTACATAGAGCTCCTCTACAGGGAAGGACTTCTGTGGCCCCGTTCCCTAGCTCAGAATCAGAGTCTTCTGATTGCTCAGATCGCGCTAGCCAGGAACCATGCTTCCCAGCCGCAGCACCTTGTCAACAGGGCTACAGAAGCCTGTTTGATTTTAGCTTCTCCTACCCCCACCCCTCCCTCTGGGGTTATTGGATGGACTTTTGCCTCCTTGATAGACGAGCACCCAAGAGTTGGGTGCGGCCTTGGGATAGAAATTTAAATGAAGGTCATTTTTCTTGCTTGGGTTCAGGACTCCCTAGCCTGTCTGGACCAGGAGACAATCCTCTTGGTGGTCCAGCCTCTCTGGAATAGGGGGTGAGCCTGGAGCCCCAGCTAAGCTCAGGGTGCACCTCTGCCCTGTTTCTGTCTCTGTGCAGTGATCCTCGGCCACACACAACTTACATCAAATCTGGACTGTCTTTTTGGGTTGGTTCTTTCTAGTGCAGACCATGCTCTGGAAGAAATCAAAGCTCTTCAGGATCTTGATTGAGACCTGGCCACTACAGGTAATGCTTGACAGAGACCGGGCAGTGTACCCTGAGCTGTCCATCCAGCCTGGCTGACTTCATCTGAGCTGGAGAGGGACCTCCAAGGTGTCTGAAACAGTTTTCTTCTCCTACAGGCTGAGCCACTGTTCCATGGAGCTATACTTTGGTTGGGGGAAAAGGTCCACAGAGTCCCAGAGAGCCAAAGGTAGGAGCGCTCACCACCATCCAGTCCAAGGAGCTAGGTGGACAGGCGGTACCCACGGTCACACAGTGGATAGCACCAGAGCCAGACTCCGGGCCTAGGCCTCCCAACCCTGGGCCTGTGTATGTCTGTGACACTGTAGCAACACCCCCTCCTCCACAGAAAATCTTAATTAAGCTTCTCCAGAAATCTGCACCATAATTGATTTTAGGACCATCAGCAAAAGAGTCTCTACAAAAGAGTTCAAGGTAGTTAAACTTCCTATTTCCTGTTGCTCTATCTTACTTGGCCACCAGCCTGAAAGAAATCAGCACTACAGGTGCGGAATGCCCCTTTATTAGTTTTTTCACAAACATTTATGGACTATCTAGTATAGTAACAATATAATAGGTTATAGAAGTGTATTTGCAAATGCAAAGTGTGGTAGGAAACACAGGTCCTTTACAAGGCCTCTGGTCTTGAGCCTGAGCTTCACAGAGATGTTTACATTTCAAAGATAAGAGATGCTACTAATTGGGCTCCTTGGTAACAGCTGGCAGGGGGAGGAAAAGCAGGGGAGAAGAAGCTCTCCCCTTCTCAGGTGCTGTCCTTGAAGGGTTAACTTGCCCAGCACAGTGAAAGAAAAAGCTACTTTTGTGTGAACTTCTGCAGACTGTGAACTTCCGAGCCCCTCCCCTTACACGCTGGGTATAAAGTTCTGAAACTGCCTAAACTCGGGGTTCAGGAGAATTCATTGGTTACAGTGAAAGCTATACCCTCTGAACCTTGCTGCAGCCAAATAAATCTGCTTCCTCTTTCCTACTCAGTGTCCTGTTTCGTCTGTCCCTGGTCTCAGCTTTCAGAGCCTCATCCAGGGCACATGGCCCAGTTTTTCAGCTCTCAGTCCCTCCTCCACTCAGTCAAGCGGCCCTCGCCCCACGCCCAGAACCTCCTCCTGCACTTGCTTCCAGTTGGTGATGGAGCTTGTCCACGGGGCAAGGATCTCCATCCTCATGCCCTCTGCAGCCCACCTTTCTCTCCCCTCAAATTCCCATGCCAGGATTCACTTCCTAAGTGGGGTTGGTGAGACAACATCCATCACCTCCCAACAGCCTCACGTTATGTAGATTTCTTTCTGTGCTCAGTCACTGCAGGGTCCAACCACACCTTGAAAGCTGAATTAAAAATAAAGCTTGTCCTCTAGGCAGGCTCAACAGCACCCCAGAAAGAAACCTCCAACTACTTATTTAGCTGAAAAAAAAAAAAAAAAAGTCCCAAACACCCAAACAACTTTAGTGATTACCACAGGTATCATTTGTGAAGGATTATATCTTGTTTCTGTTGGTTTTTTTTCCTGCAATTCCTCTAGGCAAGGACAATCTGTATAAGATGTCATTTCCATCGCCACATTAGCCTAAACTTTCCTCAATTACTGGAGGAGAGGAATGCAAAGCTGCTATCAAAACGTCACTTCATGTTATTTATAGTTTGAGGAAAATAATTAGGTTTTGGTTTATGCTGTGTTAAGCTTGATACAGTTCTTATTTACTAACATGGGCTCAGTCATTCTCAATCACTTCTCCTGTCTTTATCAAGGTTTGAGTTAGCCAGGCACAATGGCTCACACCCATAATCCCAGCAATTTAGGAGGTGGAGGAAGGAGGATTACAAATTTGAGACAGGCCTGAGCAACTCAGTGAGACCTTGTCTCAAAATAAAATAAAAAGGGTTGAGGATGTAGCTCAGTGGCAGGATGCTTGACTAGCATGCACCAAGTCCTGGGTTTGACACCCCCAGTACTGCAAAAAAAAAAAATCTTGAGTTAAAAGGACTGCAGTCCACCCACTGGCACCTAGAGCATCAGACTTTGCCAAGTGTGAAATGTAGGGCCTTTGTGTCTCTGACCTCAATAAATACAGAGGAACTCAAAATATTGGAGTCACTGAATATCACAGTGAAGAAGCCCCACTAACAGAAGTTTACTACAGCCTAGAAAAAGTGAGGGACTTGCCCAAGGTCACTAGGTATATTCAAGTCAAAGAGGAATCCAGAACCTTCTGTCACTCTGCAATCTGCAAGGGTCATACTTGCCTGGTAAGGACTGCAGTTTCTGTTCTTCAACTGTTTTCAGGGAGTAAGAGCAGGTTAATAAAATGTTCCTGAGTCAAGGACAATGGAGCTGCTTGACTACGAGAACCCTTTGTTAATTGCTGGGGCCATGGCACGCTCCCAAGCAGTAAGAATTGTTTGATTCTGTTCCTGTGATCCTACCTGCAGTGCCATCCCTTTGCTTGCTAACTCTGTCTACAGGTTCTGTGAACTGCGACTGGAACCCAGTCCTGTCCTGAGAGTCAGTCATATATTCCGGCTGGCAGAAGAGCAAGACCCCATGGTGGTGGAGGCCAGCCAAACCACAGCTCCAAAGGAGATCGATTGAGCAGGTTGAGGCAAAAGCGCTGGACCCCACTTTCCCGTGCCATGTCCCCACGTGGGCTGACAGGCTTTTTAACAAAGGAGTGTCTTCACTAACAAGAAGCTTAGAACTAAAGGGGACTGGGGATACAGCTCAGTCCGTAGAGTGCTTGCCACACATGCATAAGACCCTGAGTTCAATCCCCAGCACCACAAAAAAAAAAGAAAAAGAAAAAGAAAAGCAAGAAGCAACTAAAGGCTCTTTGTTGTGCTACTATTTTTCTTTTTTTTTTTTTTTTGGTACCGGGGATTGAACTCAGGGGTACTCGACCACTAAGCCACATCCCCAGCCCTATTTTTTGTGTGTGTGTTTTATTTAGAGACAGGGTCTCACTCACTGAATTGCTTAGCACCTTGCTGTTGCTGAGGCTGGCTTTGAACTCGCAATTCTCCTGTCTCAGCCTCCCAAAGTGCTGGGATTATAAGCGTGCGCCACCATGCAGGGCTCTCTACTACTTTTTAAGTCCATTGAGAAAGGGGACAACTTCTTGCTGTCAAACTAAACCCATTTCACAGATGTTTAGGGACAAGCAAATTGAGTTGGCCCTGTGGGGTCCCAGCTGCTCCACCCATCTGCAGAAGGACCGGGTGAGTTAACCTCTGGAGTGTCCCCTTGCACTGAGAGACGGCAGCACTCACTTCACAGTGCAGAGATTAACACGTTGCCAGCTTGGCACCCAGTAAATGCTCAGTTCCCAGTTTACCACAGAGTTAGGTGGTTTTGAGTTCACCTCGTCCAACTTCCTCATTTTACAGATGAGAAAACTGAGGCCCAGAGAGGAGCTGTGTCTCTGAGTCTCCAAGTCACAAAGCAAGCAAATGGAAGGCCCAGGTACCCTGACTTCGGGTCTGGAATTTCCCCCATCATGCTCTCTGCAGAAGGCCCTCGTGGCAGAGGGAGTCCCAGCCCATCCACTGTTCTGGAAGAGACCCCTCCCTGTCCTGGGTCTACTTGATGCTCACCACTGCACTGCACCAGCCGAATCCGATGGTACAGGACAATGAGGTTCTGAGATGAGAGGTGGATCACGCACTGGTACAGCCCCACGTCCTCCCTCTGGAGCCTGGTCATGGTGACTTTGATGATGGCTTCAGTGGGATAATCCTCCAGCAGATACCTCCCAGCCTGGGCCAGGTTTAGGTCTCCATTTCTAGTCTCCGTCCGCACCAAAGTCTCCAGGCGTCCCTGGCTCCTCACCCGCTGCCAGGCCTTCAGGCTGAAGGCATACTTGTTGATATTGTAAGGACAGGTCACAGTGAGGTTTCTGCCCTCCAGTAGGCACTTCTGCTCCTCACTTTCACCTTCAGCTTGGAGCCCTAGAGGGAAGAGTCAGGCACTTCACTGGAGTCCCCAAGAAGCTGAATCCTCCTCCCACCGCTCTTCACCTGTCTCCATTCCATTGATCCAGAGGGGAGCCCACTGGAACAGTCCCAGCTGGCACTCATCTCTTTCCCTTCTTGGCCTCAATAGCATGCATCACCCTAAACCTGGTTATACCGTCATCGTCATCCATAGCACTTTAGTTAAGCACTTACTAAGCCCTAAACACTGAGCCAGGAGCTTCCCATCCATCTGTTATTTATTTGATTCTTAGGACAACTTTCTGATGTATGTGCCATCTACAAAATGAGCACCTGTGTCTCTAATTACAAATGAAGACACTGAGGCTCAGGCAGGTTAGGGGACCTTCTTAAGGTCAGAAAGTGGCGGAGATGGGATTTGAACACAGCTCCACCTTCCTTCTCGGTGCCTTGCTAGAGTGATTTCCATTTCAGTCTTGTCTCCCTCTTGCTACTCTGCCCTTTGTGGTTATTTACCTGTTATTTACCTCTGCGCAGGCCTCCTCCACCTCCTGACTGAACATTCCTTCAAAGGGAGATTTGCTTTACATTCCTGTTCATCTCCCGGGATACCAGTGCAGTGTTGGGAGACTGTTTGGCTGGCTCCGCATCACTTCCTCAACTTCAAGATACCCTAGAGGAACTTCCAATCTGTTATGGCACAGTTTCTGTTGGGCCAGGGTGGACCAGCATGGTCTACGTCTGTTCCCTCCCTTTTCCCTGACCTGTCTCTAGCACAGGCCCTGATCTCATTCCAGTCCATCCTAAAGAAATGAGAGAAAGTTCCTCTTAGCCACTACTCCCTCCAGATAGTCTCCGTCCCTGGCCCTGTGCCCGCTACCCCGACTCCTCGCCCTCCTCTCCTTACCTGAGACAGAGAACAGCAACAGCAGCAGCCCCAGCTGTGGCCACCTATGCTGGCCTGCCCCCTGCATCCCGACCTTCTTCCTGAGTCTGCTGTCTTCCAAGGGCCTCTCTAGCTGCTGGAGGATGTTGCCCCATGGGGGTATTTATGGTTGCCCCCAGAGGTGCTGCTATTTCTTTAGATTGAGAAACCCTGAGGGAAATGTAACAAGGGAACAGCCCAGGAAAAAGCAGAAGGTGAAGAAAAAAGACAGTGTCTTTCCTGCCTCTGTTAAGTCACAGTCTTATTGGGAAACACTCAGGGGCTCCCCATTCTCCACCACAGCAAGTCTGGCCTCACCCATCTGAGGTCCTTCCTCTGCTCCACTCTGTGCCTGTGGTCACCAAAACACTGTCATCACTGGCCACCACCCACTCCATCCCACCACCCCTCACACCACAGGTAGCAAGCAGCCTAGGTGATTCTGAGGCAAGTGGTCCAAATTGACCATACCTGCAAAAGCCTTGTTCGCGGTCAGATGGACCTTGAGGCCTGTCTCTGTGCTCTGCCTGTGTAGGACATGGAATTCCCCAAGCAACCCAGTCAGGGCATAGACATGGAGACCACAGTTATGATAGGAAAATGACCACATGAAGTCCTGGGCATGAGTTCAGCTTTTTCACTCAATCTGGTCAGTGCTGTGAGATTGTGTAATGGACACTTGTTATCTTTTGACACTCTGGCATCAAACACTTTATTGGAGAAGTGAATGTGGCCCAATGTGTAACTTTTCCTAAAATGTGGAGCTCTGCTCCCCCTTCTGTTGAGTAGGAAGGCAAATATTCCCCCCACCTTTCTCCCCATCAGCTATGACATGGGCACAACCATGACCTAACCTCAGCAAAATGCATGATTTCCTAGGATTCTGGATCCCAAGGATTGGATCCATTCAAGATGCAGGGCTTGTGCGAGATGACTTACACAGAGGCAATTTAAGCATTCGGAGTCCAGGAATAGCGTAGAGCCAGTGGTTGGTGACTTCATGTGTCCATGGCAACATTGCCAGACCGTCTCCTACCATAATTTCAGCTGTGGCCCCTGTTCTTCCTTCCCTCTTGGCATCTGCCTGTTTTCTAACCCTGGTTCTCCAGCCTCCTCATTGACCCCGTGAGCTCCCAGCCTCCCTCTACAATCCCTCTGCTATCAGTATAGCCCAAGTTGAATGCTGTTGTTGGCTTTGAGAACCTTCACTGGTGTCGGTTAGGTGGCATTGTGTCCTTTGAGGCCCAGAAAATTAAATGAGTCACTCTAGACATACTGACTGCAAGAAAGCAGAGCTGGGACTCAAACCTAGACACGGTATCATTTTGTCAGCCAAGTTTCCAGCAAGAAATAGAAGGCTCACCGACACTGAGTAACTAAGGAGTGTTTAATAAAGATATGGGAATGTGGGAAGCCAGTAAGGGATCCTGCAGTACCTTGAGGCTGGCGACCATGGTGAGCTGTCACCACCTAGAGTGGTGAGAGGATGAGAGGATGTTCCATCCTCTCACTCTCTACAGAGTGAGAGGATGGAACAGTCACCTGAACTTGGAGCTAGTGGCCATTTGGTGAGGGACTTGAGGGAACCTTCAGAATAGAATGCAACCACACATGCCACCCCTGACCTCAGTCCCTTCCCACCCTCTTCTGTCCTCTCCTGCAGCCCTTTGGCTAAACCCAGCCAGAAGCTGGTGCCTGAAGGAGCCTGTTGACTTTGCCCACATGGGCAGATTCCCGGGCACAAACAGGGAAAAAGAGGATGGAGAGGAGACCTGTCAGTGCACACTTGAGAGTGTCCAGCACAACCATTTGTCTGTCGATGTAGTGCACATAATTTTTCAGGCAAATGTAATTTATTGGACTTAAATACCACTTAATCTGTAATGCAATGAATCACACAAGGACACCAAGCCATGCCATTGGCTAATGCTGGATAAATATATAAATGTGTCATATTGTTAAGCAGAGAGCATTAGGATTTCTTGGAAACAAACTTGAGAAGCCTGAAGAGGAACTGTATGCTAATGATTCGAAAGGTCCGCAGGAGCCCTGGAAGCTGAGCGTGTGTCTAATGCTTCAGGAGAATGCAATGCAGGTATTCTAAGAAGTACCATTTGGCAAACATGGATAACATCTAATTACAGTGTCTCCCCTGCTGGCCTTTTCTGTCACCTTCATAAACTGGAACAACATCAGAACTGCTAAAATGCAAGTTCCTGACCAGCCACCTCAGGGTGCAAACACTGTGCCACACAGTCACTGCATCTGAGCTGATCAGTTCAAGACAGGGAAAGAGCTGAGATGAACAGCTTCTGGATAAGTCTTTCTCTGCAGACTCCCCACTGCTCCAGGATGAACCGTATTCCACTCACACCCCTTCTAATGGACTCAAAACTGGGGGATCAGAAATCATCTCTGAGGCCAGCACCATCCCTGGGTGGGTTCAGACAGAGCAATCTTCTTTAGGAGGAGATCCTTATGGAATCGAAGCATGCACCTTAGAACTAGGTATTTTTCCCCTCACAGGAGGAAGGGGAAAGTCTTGGTGATGGTAGGAATATAACTTCCTAGTGTGAGATAGATGCTGTGTGGCAAGGTGTGTTTGCTCTTGGGGGCTTTAAGATGAAACTGGCCTTGACCATTGCTGAACTGGAGTGGAAGGACCCATCATCCTTTCCCCACCTATGGGTTCCCTTCTTTAGAACCCAGAGGTAGGAAATGGGGAAGTCCCAGTATGGGGGACAGTGGGAGGGTCCCAGAGCATGGGAGCCATCAGGAGAGTTGGGTGCAGACAGATGGAGGATGACGGTAAGTGAGAGGTAAGGGCAGCTTCCAAAGCCTCAGTGGTGAGGTCTTGTCACCCCGCCATGCCTGCCCCTCATGTGATTCAAGGAAGAAGGCAGAATTCCTGGCTCTCTACGTGGCTTTGGATCCCCTCAGCAAAAGAATTCTTCAGTTTTCTTTCCTGCCAGTAGGTGGTGACTTACTGCCCATGTGGCCTTGCCTTGGTCACACACACCTCTGCCTTCATGGGTTAGTTTCAGGATCCAGAGATAAAGTGCACACCCCGAGGCGGACACTATCTATCCATCGCCCTATGAATCCTATCTTGTCTCGTAGCATTTTCCCAGGATGTGACAGTCAACCTGATTTTCTCATCCCCAAAGTACTTAATTCTCACCATGGCGTCTTCTCTTCTCATTGCATGGGTAGGAATGTTGAGACAGTCACAGATGAAAGGACAAACCCAAGCACCTGATTCTTGAGAGAGGGAGGCTCGCTCCAGTGGCTGGGGAAGGAGGATGCTCTGAGTTCTCTCCAGGTAGCCAAAATTGTAATGGTCCAGGGTAAGGACACAGGGCAGCAATATCAGCTGTGCCCACTCAACCTCACAACCCCCACGAGAGAGTGACAGTGGAAAGCCCTGGACTCTTGTCTTTATTTCATGCCAAGCTGCAGGGGGAACGAAGAGCTGGGTCCTGCTGGGAGTCGTACCTTCCCTTCTGAGGGTGATCAGTGTGGACAGGGCCAGGAATCCTGGGCCCTAGAAATCACCTGTGAGCACAGATTCAATTCAGGTCCCTCTCCACTTGGCTCCCAACAACTGCCAGATGGACATGGATGGAGGTTAGGGTCACTGTCGTGGGTTGGTGGGTCTAGGGTCCAAATGACCTCTGCGTGACAACAAACAGGACAGTGAAGATCAGGCTCTTAATGAGGATTCCACAGGCCACAGGAACGACAATGCTGAACACTGGGAGCCTGCGGGAGACAGGGACAGAGTGTTGCCGCTGGCCACGAGGACCCCACGCTCAAGGGTTTAGAAAGCCCTTCTTGTCCCATCTTATCAGCTTAGTTCCTCCCACACCTTTCCCAGACTGTCAGGCCCTGTGCAACGCAGCTCGCTTCATTCCCTAAAACAACCGATTAGAAACACATTTAGTAAAAGTAGAGGGTTCACGTCCAGGTCAGCTTCATCTTCCCTGTGATGCAGCAGAGAGAGTGGGCCCCGGGCCAGAAAAGCTCATCTCTCTCCTCAGCACTGTGACCTGCTTCCTGGATGGTCACCCCACTTCTTTAGCCTCTGTTTCCTCATCTATGAATCAAGAAGAATCCAACCCTAGAGAAAATCCCATCCTGAATTTGTATGGATTTTAGCAAAATGATTCTACAAGTCCCATGTAGACATCTATAGGTATCATAAGAAAGAGACCCAAATGACAGCGGGAACCCGGCCTGTTCCATCAGCAGATTCGGAAGCAGATGTCAACTCAAGTCCTCCACACGCTGAGACACAGGGACAAGGGGACAAAGAGGTAGCAATGGAACAAACAGAAGCCAGAGAATATTGCAAAATCCTGTAAGAATTTAACATGTAAAGGAATCTGCAGCCCTGTGGGCAAAGGAAGGTTTGTTTCCTAACTATCTGAATAACAGCCGGAAGAATAAGTAATCTTTCCTCAATTCCACTCCTCCGTGGACTAAAAATTTAAATAAATCGAAAAACAAAACCACAGAAAAGTCACTGGGAAATAAAATTGAGCACAATTAAGGAATAAAGCAAAGCAATAATTTTTAAACCAGCACACATCTGCCCATTTGAAACTTAAAACTGAATACACAAGCTAGCAGAGAAATATCCTGGCAACAGACGGGGCAAACTGCCCATCTGTGCTGTCATCCACCCCAGTCTCCACCTTGTCCTGTATCACAGGGGACTATGTTCCAAAGGATACCTGATCAAGTTCAGCAACCAATGGTGCCAGGGAGGCACTGGGGACAGGGAAGCCAGCATCTATCTCAAGGTTGCAACGGTACCCACCAGGGTGCCAGCCTCTGGTGGAGCCCTGCTGCAGAGGGCCCTGGTTTTCTGAGCTTCAGTTACCCCACTCCCTCCCCAGGGCTCTGCCTGATACCCTGGAGCTGTTCATTTTCATGCACGAGGCCCCTGGGGTGCACTTGCCCCTGACCATTATCTCAGGTCTTTCAAAGGCTGCACACAGGCTCCCAGACCCACTGAGGTGCCTGGGAATTCATGTGACACCACCCCCCTCCCCCGCATTGCTTAGAGCCACCCCTACCCAGGGACTGTGAATGCAGGAATATAAATACTCGGGGTTTCCACCCCTGGTAGGAATAACTTGGTATAACCCAGAACTACCTTGAAAGACCAAAGTTGTCCCTGTGAAACTGGCCTGTGATATCTCACTTGGCTTTCTTCCTTCCTTAGTGGCCCTGCCAAAGACCACTTCCTAAAACAGGTTCACCAGACTGTTTTTCCCACAGCCTGTCCCCCAGGCAGTAACACTGAGACAGGTGGTCATAGCGCCCCCCCTCCCCGCCCCGCCTCAAGTGTCTCACCATCCCCAGGTTGGGGCCTCCACGCTTCTACCACCAGAGCTAACAACTTTTTGTGTTAAAGTCCCTCTTTCTCAAACAGCTGGAGTGACTTCTGCTGTCCTGCTCAGCTTCTGACCATCTCTACCTATTGGAGAGTAAAAGTAGTGAAGAAAGAAAAGCCTTAACTCTCACTAGGTTATTTTATTTAGTCCACAAAGCTTAAATGAGCACCTATTATGTACCAGGCACTCAGGCTTGGTGTGAGTAAAACAACATAAAGAGGAAGCTAGATAAATCACCACCCACTCCCATGTTATAAGAATGGAAAATTAGTAGCTGGTCCCCAGCTGACCTACATCCTGTAAGCTGATCAGTTCCAAACCATGGGTAATTATTTTAACAAACCCATGTAGAAATTAAGAAAGTGAAGAAATATGTTACATAGTGCATACTGCATCAGAGGTAAAAGCATAATGGTATATAAAGAGGAAATAAATTTAGTCCCAACATTAAAGAAAAAAAGTCACTGCCTCTACCCCCTTGGAGCAGGTGTCTACATTAATGAAGAAGTGAAAATGGTTACCAGGAATATTTTTTTTTTCCTTGATGCTGAGAATTAAACCCAGGGCCATGTGCCTGCAGAGCACACGCTCTACCACTAAGCTACGGCCCCAGCCCTAGCAGGAATAGTGTTACAACACCAAACCCGTGTTTGCAAATCTGCGGTGACACTGCTTCACTTCGGCATTGTGGATCACCTGCGAATTGTGTCGAGACGTTTGGAAGACCGTTTATCCATGAGACATAGATGCAGAATGATACACATGTTCATATTCTCTTATGGAAATTTCGTTTGAATAAATGAACGTTTGATGACAACATCAATGACTAAGAACAGGCCAATGACTATGCACTGGATGATTTTTCCCACTGACAGAAAGGTATGCGTTCATTGAAATTCGAATTTGAAGATGAAGACGCAGCAATGTTGAAGGATAATTTTAGGAGGGAAAAATGATGAAATGAGTATGATTAGCATTAATACCATGTGAAAATATGAAACATGAATGAAGACTAGATGAGAAGATGGGGGAAAGATGTTCGTGGGAATATGGAACAATATTTCTTTCTCTGTTGATTCAATATTTAATGATACACACATTCTAAGATCAATCAGCATTTAATAACCACGGTAAAGAAGGGTGTGCATGCCAACTTGGTGGCCCTTTGCTGCTATTGTCTGGCTCTGAAGTATTCCCCAAAGGCCCATGTATTAAAGGCTTGGTCCCCAGATCAACACTACTGAGAGGACATGGAAACGTTAAGAGGTGGGATCTAATAGGAGGTCTTTAGGTCATTAAGGACATGCTTTTTAAAGGGACAGTGGGACCCCCCTCCCCAATCCTTTACTCTTCCCTTTTCCCACGTCCTGATCATAAGGCCTTGCCAGGCACTGCCACCTTGATGTACTACACAGGTCCAAAAGCCATGAGGCCAACAATCATTGTCTGATGCTTCCAAAGCTTTAGGTCAAAATAAACCTTTCCTTTTTATAAGCTTATTGTCTCAGGTGTTTGTTATAGTCACGGAAAGCTAACACACCTGCACTTTAGAAATCTCCTGAAAATCTAATTTAAATGTATAAGACTGGATCCACCTCCAGAAATTTTCATTCCATTGGTCTATGGTAGAATACTTGCACCAGTGTTAAAATCAAACAAAACAAGACAAAGACAAATGCTCTAGACAATCATGACCTAGAGTGGCTACTAAGAGCTGTGGAGCTAGATGATCCCTTCCAGCTCTGGTTTTCTAGCATCTCTGCTGCACCAACAGGAAACTAAAGCCCAAAGTCACACAGTTAGTCTGCCTGACATAAGAAACCAGGGTCCCTCACTCACAGTGCTTTTCCCTTTGCACTATTAGACCCTGGGGTTGGCTGGATCCACTGGGATTTCCCTCTCCTTGCCACTTTGTTGAACAAGGCACAAGGAGGGTGAGCTGAGGAAAATGGCAGCCTTGTTCAGAGCCTCCTCCTCACTCTACCGCCACCCCTTTCCTCCCCTGGGAATTTCCACCCAGACTGAAGCAACTCTTATCTCACCTCACCCCACCCCCATCCCTCTTCCACCACATCCTCTAAGCACATGGACTGGGGAACAAATAACTTGGTGTCCAAACCAGGAGTCCAGAGGCCTGGGAACCATACCTGATGGCATCTGTCACCTTTGTGATGTTGACTGTGGTGCTCAGAGAGATGGCAGCAGTTGACGTGGGTAAGGATTGGTCCACAGTTCCGGAGCTGGTATAGGGCGTACTCAAGGTGTTCATGGTAGGAAGGGTGAAAATCGGAGCCAATTTTGAGGTAGGACTCTTGTCAGAGGTACGCTTAGTTGAAGGATCTGCAAGAAGGCACATTGGATGGATGAATGGATGGATGGATGGATGGATGGATGGATGGATGGATGGATGGACGGATGAATGGACGGACAGATGATGAATGGGTGAGTGGGTGGGTAGATGGATGAATGGGTATATGAACAGGTGGCGAGTAGATGGAGCCAAGGAGGGAAACGAAAGTGGCCTTTCGAGAAGCAAGGTTTTCCTTTGCCAAAACCAAAGACAGAATGTAAGGTCAGCCTGAGTTGGAGACAGGAAGGAGGAAGAGAGAAATCGAGGGAGTAAAGGAAGAAAGGAGGAAGGGAGGGAGGTAGAGAAAGGTGCTCTCAGGGTATTCGTGTTATTGCAAATGGACTTGCCTGCAATTCTTTACTTATCCCTATGCCCCTTTCTTTTTTCCAAGAATAATTCCCTTATTATTCTACCTTATACCATTCACTCTGCCTTTTATTAGTACCTATTACTTTAAAAGTTATCTTGTATTAATCCACCGCATATGTACCATATCTTAGGCTTAGAATTCCCCTCGGGCTAGGAACTTCAATCTGTCTGCCTTTCTTCTGTCTTTCTTGGTTCATCTAATATTAGGTGCTGGGGAGAGAGAGCCCAACAAGTCACAGGCCCTTTCTGTGTTTGGAGATGGATAGGGGAGACAGATAAATAAGCCAGTCCCTACTCCTCAGTGAGATAATACTGTCCACAAGAAGGACACAGAGTGAGCCTGGAGACAGCTCTCCACAAGCGGGAGCCACTTTGGGACTATGGAGTCAGGATCTGCATTCGAAATGGGAGGCCTGCGGTGCACATGCATTCTTGGGAGGAGGAGAGGGAATCACAGGAGGCTTTGCGAGGACATGCCTTCTAAGTAGAGACCTGAGGAAGTGGATTTGGAATTATCCCAAATCTACTGCTCACCATTTATAGCACCCCACTTCCCATAACTGTACCCTAAATTAGGCTTTGCCACTCAAGCAGAATCCCATGTCTAGAGGTCCTTGCTTGCTATGTGCCAAATGCCTGTCAAGGACCTCACAGAGCAGACAAGAAGCTTCTGGGAGAAAGCAGGCCAGTAGGAATCCTGAGCTACAGTTCTTCTAGTGACACCACCACATCCATCCCTGTGTGGTCAGCCTCTCTCCCCTCACTCCCAGATCACTCACCTGTGGTCACCACCAGGCGGACAGGATGGAACAGGAGGTCAGCCTCCTTGGGAGGAGGATAGTAGACCACACACCGATACAGTCCTGAGTCCTCCGCTTGAAGGTTAATCATTTCCACCTGAAGCATGGACTCCTTGGGGTCATCTCTGAGAATGTACCTCCCCACCCTGATTTCACTGAATGTCCCCTGAGACCTCTCTGTGATAGCCAGTGTCTGCAGCACCTCCCCGTTGTCCTTCAGCCTCTGCCAAGCCTTCCGGCTATAGGCATACCTCCTGTTGGAGGGACAGTTCACAATCAGGTTCTCCCCCTTTGCTAGAATGATCTTTTCCTCTTTTGGTTGAGCTGCAGCTTGGAGGCCTGTCAGCAAGAAAACAGAGTTAGGCTCTGTGAGGAAGAGTTGAAAAAGAAAAGGAGAGGAACCAGCTCTTCTTCTTGTCTAACCTCATTTTTCAGATGAGGTCCCTGAGGCCTCTGAAGAAGATGCCTCTTTCTCTCTAAGCCATACTTGAACACAAATCTCTCCACCATGAAGTGTTGGGCTTTGTTTTTTACAAGAGCCACACTGCCTAGAGTCCATAAAAATTTAATTTGATAAATGATCCTTTTGAGAGGAAGTAATTGCCTGTCGGAACAGAACACGGGGCACTGTACAAAGATCATGCGTGACTGAGGCATGACAGAGGGTATGGGGGGGGCGGCATGGGGCGAAGAGTGGATGGGAAGCCGTGATACCAGCAGAGTGATGCTCTGGGAAGCTTGAGGACTTGGGCTAAGCCGGGGAAAAGAGATTAGTTCAAGAGACCATTGAACAAACAGTGAGGAAGCTGTTCTGGGGACACGATGGACAGGAGACCAGACTGTTGCAGCGTCCTCTCTCCCTTCCTTGGGTAGCAGAGCCATCCTACACAGGTTACTGATGGGACTGCCCACGGCCTCAAGGACAGACAGATGAACAGGCCAATCAACATTCCATCATGGCCCTGGCCACACTGATTGGTTTAGGAAAGAGCACGTGATCTGCTGAGCCAATCAGAATCCTTCCCGAGACTGCTGTGACTATTCAGGAAAAAAAACAACAACAACAGTGTTTCTGGCTGAGGTTGACAATGCAGGATGTGAAACGTCAACGGCTGTCTTTCTACCACTTGGAAATGGCTGCCTGAGAACGAGGCCCCAGCCGGCGGCAGCGAGCTGACTCTGTTCCCTGTCTTGAACTCAGCTGTGCTCCAAACCAGCAGTCCTGTGCTTCCCCAGGACCAGAGCCAAGAGATCCCTCCTCCTGTTTTTTTGACCAGAAGTCACAGCAGCCTTCTTCCACTAGGGACAAGTCTTCTTCCCTGCCCCCAGGGACACTGAGCAATCAATGTCTGGAGACATTTTTGTTGTTATAATCAGGGATGGGGGTGGATGCTACTGGTATCTAGTAAATATAGGAAAGCAATGCAGGCCAAAATGTCAGGAGTGCTGAGTTTGAGAACGCCCAGTTTACAGGTACAGCAGGAATGATTTTTCAGCTCTGGTCCAAGGGCAGCTTGCTGATGGAGGTGCGGAAGATCCTGTCTGTGCTTTCAGCTGGGCCCCTGGGGCTCTGTAGGTTTACTGAGGGACCACTGTGTATCCACTCCGGCCTGGATACCTTTCTCCATGGAACATGGAACAGGCTGGACAGTAATGCCGGAGCAAACTGTGGGTAGGGCCAGCCCTACCTGCAACCACCATTGTTCTCATACCATGACTGCACATGCGCGCTCTTTCATCCTCGATGGGAGCTCAGGAGTGCCCAGTGAGCAACACCAAGAGTTGTCCCTTGAGTGGAGCACCTGTCTGCCAGTGCAGGCCGGACCAGACTCCAGCAGGCCGTGCCTACCTCAGCCTGACCTTGGGAAGACCCTCCTCAGGGACTCCTTAGGATTTTGAAGGTAAAGCAGAGCTTGAAGGCCAATTCACCTTCCAAGGAAATCTTTCAAATGAGTTTCCCATGCAATGTCCATGCACCCTGGTCAGGAATGCCCCTCATAAAGGATGAGTGAGCAGAGGCTGAGAGACATCTTAAACCAAGTTTGGTTCCCTCATTTATCAAACTATGGCTGAGAGCCTTCCCTGTGCCAGGCACCATGTGTGAAAGATACACAGGCTCTACCCTCTGGTTGCCACCAAGGAAGTCCTAACTTACTAAATGTTACAAATCAATTCCCATTCTTTGCTAGCTCCCCAGGAAATGTAGGAGTTACGGTGCTTATGAACTTGCCCACCTCTTGCAAAAGAAGACAGTGACAAATGTATGCTCAAAAACAGTCTGTACCCCATTGCAAGAAAGGAAGCCCTTTTGACATATTAAAAAAATATATAAAAATTAAGTGCCATCTAACAAGCACTATATGCTAAATGCATTAAAAAACTATCTTACTTACACTTCATGATTTATAAGGTCATCACTGGTATTTCTCCCATTGTATGAGTAAGGAAACTGAGAGACAGTGAAACTAAGTGAGTCACCCAAGGTCCAACAGCAATAAGGGGTGGAGTCAGGATTCGAACTTAGGGAGTCACTGCAGTCTGTGCTAAGCCTCTGAGCTACATTGTCCAACACTGCTGTTTGATTGGAATTCAAGCATCCCCACCCAAGTATGAATGGGTGTCTAGCTGGAAAGGGCTTTGGAGTTAACCCCTAACCTATCCCTGTAGGGCACAATGAAATACACAGCTCTGGTTTTCTCTCTCACAAATACCTAACCTTCAACTCTCTGTCTTCTTCCAGTTGTCCTTCAGAAAAAACATAAATAAAATAAAAGCAAATGCACTGGTCCATGAGAACCCAGCTCCCACCTGTCCTCCTAGAAGAGAGCCCCAGGTCCAAGAATATCCAAAGCAAGCACTCCCAGGTAGCTGCCCTCAACCCTGCTTAATGGGTCCCAGAAGACAACTGCTCCCTGGGCTTCCATCTCTTCACAAGGCAAGACTTGCTTTTAACTCAGGCTGTCATTTCCCCTCTCTTATTCAGGATGATTAGGAGGAAGAACCAGAAAAGATCCAAATGCTCTGCAGATAATAAGAGAAGTAGGGTCAGGGATGGACCAGCTCTGCTGAGCCTGCGCAACAGGGCCCTCCAGCCCCAGCATGCAACAGACAGCAGGGATTCTAACCTCCTTGAGAACGGGCTCCAGGCCTCTTCTGTTCACACCTGTGTCTTTAGCAGTAGCAGATTTGCTGGTTCACAGTAGGCCCCAGGAAATATTTGTTAAATATATGATATCTTTTAACAGTCTGTCCACATTAAAAGCACCATGATGGAACATATAAAGTCCATTATTCTGTATAATAAAAAAATGCACTAATTAAAAAAGGAAAAAATGAAGCCGGCACGGTGGTGCACACCTGTAATCCCAGCACTTTGGGAGGCTGAGGCAGGAGGATCATGATTTCAAAGCCAGCCTCAGCAACTGCGAGGTGCTAAGCAATTCAGTGAGACCTTGTTTCTAAATAAAACACAAAATAGGGCTGGAGATGTGGCTCAGTGGTCGAATGCCCCTGAGTTCAATCCCCGGTACCAAAAAAAAAAGAAAGAAAAAATGCGTTTCAAAATTGGATAAAATTATTTCAGATCATATCCCAGTTAGATTTCCTCTATCATTATTTTCATCCTGGGTTTGCCGGTTTCTGACATCAAAATGCAAAAGCACAGAGAGGCTGGGGACATGCCTCAGTGGAAGAACATTTGCCTCACATGCATGAAGACCTGGGTTCCATCCCCTGTACTGCTAAAGACAAAAAAAAAATAAAAAATCCAGACATTTTGCTTCCGTAATGCCATCCTTCTTTAATTTCTGTGCTCAGACCTGTAAGTTCTCCTGATTCTGCAGCCTTGAGTAGAGAAGCTCAGTCTGGTTTAACTGCTGGTTGGCTCTGTCTTGGGTGGCCATGTGCTCTGGTGCTTTGAAAAAAGAAGGGATCCTGGGGTCCAAACCAGAGGTCTCACCTGCTTGCACCTCTCCCTTGCCTCACCTGAAACAAACAGCGTCCACAGCAGCCCCCAGAGCATCATCCTTCAGGTACTCCAGCTCCAACTGCCCCCGTGGGCTCCTGCATCAGTTATAAAGGCAGTACTCTGACACAGTGGCCCCGGAAAGTTGCTCAACAGGACATGAGGCCATTCCTGGGAGGTGCCGGGTCAGATGCTTTGTTCCATCATGGTTGACTTTGGTTGCATACGTCAATGAGGAATCCGGAGACCACAGCTCAAGTCTCCATTAAGTTTCTCTGAACCTCAATTTCCTCTTCTCTAGGACTGATAACAATTACCTTCTCGGCCTCATGAAATTTAAGTGAGCTGGGAGCGGTGGCGCACACCTATAATTCCAGCAATGTGGGAGGCTGAGGCAGGACAATCACAAGTTGGAGGCCAGTCTCAGCAACTTAACCAAGCCCTACGTAACTTAGTGAGACCCTACCTCAAAATAAAAAATAAAAGGAGCCAGGCACGGTGGCACACACCTGAAGTCCTAGCACTTAGGGAGGCTGAGACAGGAGAATCACGAGTTCAAAGCCAGCCTTAGCAAGGGCGAGGCGCTAAGCAACTCAGTGAGACCCTGTCTCTACACAAAACACAAAATAGGGCTGGGAATGTGGCTCAGTGGTCGAGTGCCCCTGAGTTCAATCCCTGGTACCAAAAATTAAATAAATTAAAAAATAAAAATGAAATAAACAATTTAAAAAAATGGGGATGTGGTTCAGTGATATAGGGCCCCTGCGTTCAATCCCCAATTCAAAAAAAAAAAAAAAAGTTTGTGAGAATAATTGTGGTCCATTATAATTATGTTACCTAACATTTTCAATACAAGTTTAACTTTCTCAATCAGATGCAAGCCTTAGTCACCTCTGACACCATTTCTAGTTCCACACACCCACCCCAGTTCCTCAAAGCAGTGGATCCAGAAGCTGCCTCATACAGCTTCCTCCTAGTGACCACCTTCCTGTGGGACAGCCTAACACAGTCTACTTGACTGGCCCCACTGGAGTTCACACCCCACGGGGACTGTTCCAACATGTCACTGTAACCACCACTTGATCACTGTGTGACCCTCTGGGACTTAGGCCTGCTTGTTTTAAACCCAGCAGTTAAAACTCTCCGAGTTCAACCTGCCCAAGATCCCTTAGAGGTGTTAGTTCATGGGTCCCCCCATCCCTCTGCATTCACTCCCTGGCTGCATGTGGGGGACCTTTCGGTGTGCCAAATACCCCCCAGGACCCGTAAGTAATAAAACCTTTATTTCCATCTGTGTGTCTCCTAAGCATTGAAGGAGTGCTCTTCATCTTGAAGGTTCTAAATCAGAACAATCTGCAGGATGGAGAGTGCTTCTGCTGATTGGCTCAGGACCGCGGAGCTGCTGAGGCTTACTAACACCCACCAGCGTGGGCAAGTGCAGCGTGGGCAAGTGCTGTTCCCTGCAGTTCAACTGACCACCTCTGCTGCTGTTACCTCTGTAGAGTGCTGCTGGACTGTCCACCCTAAAATGTTAGTGACAATAATTATGCTCCCTGTAAAGATTACACGACCAGGAGAAGATGAATGAAGCCACTCGGCAAGGCTTTATTGGAATGCGCGCCCTCGGACCAAATCCCCCGCCCATCAGAGCTTGTCCGGAGAAATGGCACCGGAGATTCCGAGCGCAGAGAATTTCAAGAAAACCCCGTCAGGAAGGGGAGGGCTTGGGGACAAGAAGAAAAGGCCAGAGTCCTTCCTGGATAGATCAGGAAAACTCGCTGATTGACAGGAGGCGTGTTTACTAGTGACGTCACATCTGGCTTGCAGCTCCGCTTCTCAGCTGCTGACCAGTTCCTCTAATTGGGCATCTTAGACCCTGACCAGACCTAACACTCCCCAAAGTGATCTGGCCCACCCCAAAGGGGATTCTCAGTCTAGACCAAGGGCCAGGATGGCTCCAGGACTCTGACTGGGAAGGTGCCCACACAAGACACTCTTTAGAGTGAGGCGTAACATTCCCAGTTTCTTGTCCCCAGTAACAACTATTTCTGTCTCTGTTCTGGCCTGAGCCAAGGGACCCTGAGCTACTGGAACCACAGGGCAACACTCCCACTACTGAAACAAACGGGGGACAATGTACCAGAGCCCCTGCGATTCTCTTCATGGGGCATAGTAAGGTGCAACATAGCAAAGTCTCACTGGGGGACCCCCATTCAGACTGGCGGTGTCTACAGTTGGTATAGTTAGCACGGTCGACCTCAGGCCATAGACAATTGGACACTAAAAAGCGT
>PVHX01008383.1:35423-84122 GCA_004024805.1 Geosciurus inauris | reverse complement strand
TCCTCTTTCTCCTCCTACTGCTGCTACAGGTCCTTATCCTACTCCTCCTCCTCCTCCTCCTCCTCCTCCTCCTTCTTCTTCTTCTTCTTCTTCTTCTTCTTCTTCTTCTTCTTCTTCTCCTCCTCCCCTCTCTCACTGGTAGGTGTTGAACTCAGGGCCTAGATGCATACTAAGTAATACATATATTTGAGAATCCCTAGATCTCCATGAAATTTAGCAATAAATTTTACTTATTATGCATAATTTCAGACCTTATTATCTCTTTCCCTAAGAGCATATTATCAAGGTGTGAACATGAGAGACACATATTTGTGACATGAAGGTGGGAAACAACCCTAAAAAGAGGAATTAAAAAGTTAAACCTCTGTTCTAGGCAGGTTCCTATGCATTTTTCAAAGAAAGGTTGCTCACATTGACAGACACCATTAGGCATCCTGATGCTATGCTTACCAGGTGAATGAATCCTGCTGCCGTGAACCAAGTACTGAGAGCTATTGATAACAGTTTGGAAAACTTCACTGAATTACTGGAGAAAGAAAGACAAAGAGCTGTTGGGTCTCCTCAAACAGGCTCCGAAATAACAAGAAAAGTCATCTTCTAAGATTTTGCTTGCTACTCAAGATATAAATCATAGACTGGAAGTAATGACATTCCCTGGGAAGTTATGACAAATTCAGACTTTTCAGCCCCACCCTCAGCTACTAATCAGCATTATTACACGCTCCTTTGCTTGATTCATACATGTTAGAGTCTGAAAAACACAGTTCTCCAATTTACCTGGTCCTACTTATTGCAAAAATTGTGAATTTTGCTGTGAAATCCATTAGCCTTCTATTACATATCCTTTAAAAATATACAACATGGCGATTATCATAAGATCAATCTACTAGATTGTTATGTACAAAATACATAGTTTACATGTTATAGTACAAAATACATAATGCCAAGCAGTCCAGGGAATGAGCTTGCAAAATGAAATTTTGAATAAATCACAGAAATGTAGCCCTCAGATTGCTGAACTCAGACCAGGATCTTTGAGGGAAGAGGGTCAGAGATGCTTCTGTCACCCAAGGAAAACCCTAAAGTTTAACTGAAACCTCTGGAATTTTCAGGCAGGACCATTTGTCACACAAAAATAGCCTTTCCTGCTCTAACTTCTCCATAATACACAAACTTTTAGCAATAAAAAGCACCTGGCCTGTAATACTTGATATTTCTAGTGAAAATGTAGAGATGTGTAGATTTTGAGTGGGTAGCAGGCCAAACTGCTTGAGACTTTAGATATATTGCCGCTCAAAGGTTGTTTGGATTTTGTTGTTTTTTGAAGATATTTAGATAGGTCTTTTTTGTTTGTTTGTTTTCATTTTTTATTTTTTCAAGGTTGGGGATCAAACCATGCACACTAGGTATAAACGTTAGCTAGTGTGCTATGGCTCTATTTCTGCAGGCAGTAGTTCACTGATATTAATGGGCAACTCTCACTTCTAAACTTGAAGAAACACTTTTTATTTTACCTGGTAAGGAAAAACATGATTCATTAAAAAACAAAAAACAAAAAAACGTGTAGAATAAAAGCCTCCAATTTATTTATTTATTTTTTGGTGGAGGGACCTAGAATTAGAAGTTAAATGGACTTTACAGAAGAAAAATAATCTCTTTAAAATGATTGCAAAGTTTTTGGCCAGTGTAACACGATGGGATAAAGTAAATAAATAATATGAATACTGAGGGACTTGATGATTTTTACACTGAAATTCTGTTGGGAATTGAGTGGAGCCTGAGGTCTGGTTAACATTTTCCTTTCCTAATCCAAACTGTTAAACAAGCAGTACAGTTAGGTAAGGCTAGCATTTACCTGGTTTTGATGGCTTGTAGAATTTGCAAGATTCGAGGGAGTTCCAGCAGCCGCAAAGCTCTTAGAAACCTTAAACCTATAGAGCAATCAAAAGGAGAAAGATTCCAAAAGAAGAGGGTCACTCCAGGGAGCAGGCTCAGTGATAACACAATTGGGATTGCATGCATTCTTTTTTTCCTTGAAATGTCTAAATATAATATAGTGTTATGAGTGTAAGAGCATGAACTGAAGGTCAAATCCTGGCCCCGACATTTACTAGCCATTGTCACCTCAGACAATCCTCTTACTTCTATAGTTCTTCATTTCTAAATTGCAGCTGGTAATAATACATACTTTACACAGTTGTAGATTTAATAGAAAGCATGTTAAAACATGCCTCTCATATAATGAGCGCTGTTCATTTTACTCTCTTCTTTAGAATTGAGAGCAAATTTTCATCAACCACTTAAACTCTGACTATCCAATTTCTATAAGCTCTTCAATATTTGTTGGATGTGTTATTTTATGCAGTTTTCTAATAATGATAGCAAGGAATGAAACCGGATTATGTTTATAGATAACAAATGAAAACATTAAAATTACATGAAAAGCAATAAAAGCTACACACTACCCTCGCACTGTCAATGTATCTACCTTAAAGGTAAAATAGCTCATTAAGTAATTCCCAAACGTGTTGCAACATATGTAGGTATGATGACTAGCTTTTGAAAACTAAGGGAGGATTTTCATCCCAGTCCATGTGGGATCCCCACAGGAGCATGGGATTCTTGAGCTTTCCCTCTTAGATTGTAGATATGGCCATTTAATCAACAACAATGGAACACCTACTGTATACAAGGTACACTGCAAGGTGTTAAAGTTGAGAAGTGATTTATGTAAATATCACCTAAAACCACATGATCAAGAAGAGGAATTTTTAAAACACCAGTCAGGCATCTAAGAAAACTGAAGGATAAATGCTTATAGATGATAGTGGAAAGGTTTTTTCTTTATATGTTGTTACTGATTGCAAAAGCATACTTACCTAGCCAATTACTCTTCAAGTAATAAGAAATAAATGTTGGTGGGATAGTGAAAATGTCTACAATGGAATTCATCTCCAACCAGAACTTGATCTTGTCATCAGCTGCCAAAAACTATAAAATGGAAATAAAACATCCAAAATTCTGTCATGCTCAGGAATTTTAAAGTGAACAGGCGAGATATTATCCAACTATATTTCATCAACTGAAGCTTTGCTCTTGTTCTATTTTATACATGTGCAAACACAGTAAATATATGTGCATCTATAACAATCTTCACATTTATATAAATATGTGTTATAGTAGGTGTTATAGATGTACATATATTTATATAGATGCAGACATTGTACTTTTAATGGGTGTTCAATAAATGAACATATATGCATTTTTAAAATATCTTTATTTATTTATTTTTATGTGATGCTGAGGATTGAACCCAGTGCCTCACGCATGCAAGGCAAATGCTCTACCACTGAGCTACAACCCCAGCCTCATGCATTTTTTTTTTGGTACCAGGGATTGAACTCAGGAATACTTGACCACTGAGCCACATCCCCAGCTCTATTGTGTGTTTTTTATTTAGAGAAAGAGTCTCACTGAGTTGCTTAGCGCCTTGCCACTGCTGAGGCTGGCTTTGAACTCGCGATTCTCCTGTCTCAGCCTCCCAAAGTGCTGGGATTACAGGCGTGCACCACTGTGCCCAGCTGAACATATATGCATTTTACTTACTGGATCTTAATTCTCATATTTCAGAATAAACATTTTTACCTTTCTACTGCTCCTAGAGTTTTCTGATAATGAAATTACATACATAAAACCCCCACTTGTGACTATGAAGATACATGATTTAGGATGATTTTCAATGAAAAGGGTGCAGCTTCCTAGAAACTTGGTTGACCATGCCTGTATTTATGAGCTTTCCAATTTAGATTAATAAAATTAGATTTCCAGAGGGAGAGTCTGCTATAAAAGATTTTGATGGTAAGTGTGGTTAGAGTGAGTTTTTAAAGGAAGATTATGAAAATATTACATCATATCTATGTGTATATGTATATATATACATGCATAAACAATATGTTCATATGCATAAAATATTTGGTTTTATAGTGTATGTACATATATAGGTATATGTGTACAATCTCCCATAGGTATGAAATGAATAAATACATTAAAATCTAAATGCCTATGTAGTAAAAGAACTGCTTCATAAATGAATGTAACAAAAATGAAACTACAATGCAAAAATATTTTATATTGCCATATGACACAAATACCATTAGTGAAACAATGATATCTTCTGGATATTTATTCAGGCTTTGCTAGTTTGTGATTATTAGTGGAGTTTTCCTAGTGGTAGATGGGAAAGCAATTAGGAGTACATTGTGACAGGATCATGGTACTTAATAAAGGATTTTTTTTTAACTTGTGTTGGAATTTTGGACCTGGTTACAGTTTCAAGCACAGGAAAGAGAAGAGTTAGGCCTTATTATATGTTTAACAGACAATCTTTCCAGTCTGTAAGCTTGATTGTGTAACCAAGGCACAGGCAGGTCTCTTCAAGTTGTGCTGTTTTGTTCGTGTGTTTACCCACACTTGCCACTGATACCTACTCTCAACCCAAAATAGAAACTGAAGAAAGCATTGAAAATCAAATCCACAGGGATTGTTTTGTCTTGATATGAAGAACAGCTTCCAACAGGGCTGGAAAAGAAATAAGGGCAGTTCGTAAAGGTGAACATTTAAAAAAGCTATAACTATAAAGGACAAAGTAAGAGAATAGGCAGTTTTCTCTTTATTCATCATGAATGGTCAGTTAAGTTCAGATCTGAAGAAAATTACCTTTCTCTTGGGAGTAGAGCTATGCATAAGCAAAACCATTGGACCACCAATGGAGCTAAAAATAGTGGGAAAATCACCCACTATTTCTGTCATAGGCTTTATTGGTTTCGTTTCAATTTTGTCATTGGGATTCAGAGCCATAAAGATAATGTGACTCTTGTTGGTCTGCAAGACCATCTATCCAGTCAGGATATTTGATAGAATATGCAAGATTTGAGTACCTTTCGATACAGAGCTACTCTGCCAAATGGACACATCTGAACCAAATTCAAAAAAATTTTTCCTAAAAGATCTGTTCAGAATTTACAAAGCAAAGACTACCAGTCTCCCTAGGTTCTGTAAACTTGCCTAACTTTTGTGGCCCTGCAAATCCTAATTTTACCTCAGCTGGAAATTCAAAATAATTCCCAGATGATTGTCATAGAGTTCAAGATTAGATTGGTTTTAGTTTAAAAAAATAATTTGTCCTGATATTGCTATAAAAGAAAGGAATGCCCTCAGAGGACAGCAGACCACAATCTGCTCCTCTGTCTGAGGTGATGTTTAACATTTTACTTTGTCAAAACCACCCAAGGTTCTCTGAAATCTCTGAAACTACTACAGAATTTTGCTTCAACACCTGAGGAATTCAAAGGCTTTCATAAATGAATCAAGTGAGGAGGAGAGGACTGCTAGAGGACTGGTGTGCCAGAGACTCGTCTATCTATGCATACCTTCTAGGAATGCAGGATGAAAAGATACAGGGCAAATTCACACTTTTTTTTTGCAGAACTGAGTTTATGCTTACTGGGACAAT
Source organism: Geosciurus inauris (assembly GCA_004024805.1). Taxonomy (NCBI): domain Eukaryota; kingdom Metazoa; phylum Chordata; class Mammalia; order Rodentia; family Sciuridae; genus Geosciurus; species Geosciurus inauris. The sequence continues at coordinate 78,610 of PVHX01008383.1, read as the reverse complement.
TAAGCACTTGCAATTTTTTATGAGCTTGGTGTGTGTGTGTTTGCTGTGTGAAAGCATATTAAACCTTATTCCTGAGGAGAAAATTCCAGAGTAGATGAATAAGTTATTGATGTAGTAGACAATAATGACAAGATTTTACTCACTCAGTAGAATTGATGAAGTAGATTATAAGAGACCCAATACTTAGTACAAACACAAGAATTACCTAGAGAAAGGAACAAAGACAGGAGAGAAGGGTAGATCCATTTTATTGATATGAAATAAACCAACCAAATTGTGCTGTCTCTTTAAAAAAAAAAACCACATATTAAAATAAATCTATTGTGTACATTTGTTGCTAGGGCAGAGAGGGGCCAAGAGGAAATGTGCTTTCTCTTTTTACCTTGCTTACTATATATGTGTAACCACTTATTTGCACATTCATATATGCTAGTCTTAATTAATTGATTAATCCATTCATTTATTCAAGAAAAATGGATTGAGCCTCTTACTAAATAAACATGCATTCATTTTACTTATCTAATTTTGACTCTCATACACTTGAGAATGAACGGTGTATCCTTCCTCCTACCCCTAGAGCTTATCAAATGTTTAAGTGCTTACCATGTGTTATGTACTTCATTACATGTTAGAAAAGGCAGGCTATAAGATAAAGACCCTTGACCTGAAATGGCAATGGTAGAAGAAACAGATCCAAATATATCCACCCAAAGGATACTCAGAATTTTGGCAGGAAGAGAAGTACTGCAAGTGAGAAGAAGAAAACGAGAGCTTTTAACATACCAATGTGTCTAGTCTGAAATAAGCCAAGCTTGTGAAATGTAATTAGAAAACTGCCCATTCAAAGCCCTCAATGCATTTAAATAAAATCCTTGGCAGCTTCCATGATTTTTTCAGGTTGGCTTTAGGTAACTAAACATTCTCCCAGTTATTTCTAGTTTTGAAACAATCCAAATATTTAATATTAATATTTAATATTTTCAGACCAATGTAATTCCAATGCTAAAATTCTAAAATTTATTTATAATTAAGGCTTCATTCCCTTTCAGCTCAGATATTCCCTGGGTAGGCTGCTTGTATTGGGAAGGGGGCAGGGTCAGTGTCTTCCCTGCTAACACTTTTTGTTTTTTTATTCCTAATTTTCCACTGACTAGACTGCTTTTGGCTTCTCCAGAACTGTAGGTCAGTGTGGGGGAGTGAAAGAAGGGGAGATTGGAGGAGGCAATGTCTCACTGGACTGCTGTTAGGCCATGAGGCTCCGACCCTGCAGCTCTCTGGGAAGGTGTTTAATGCCTACCTTCATGGATGGTTCCATCGCTCTTTGGTGATTCCAATTCCATTCCTACTCAAATTCAACAAATATTTCTTTAGCTCCTATTGTGACCCAAGTACAATTCTGTTCATCTGTGAACCATGGATATGAAGAAACCCGTCCTCATTTAGCATATAGCTTACACAATAAATAAAGATAATTAATAAACTAAACATATGGTATATAAGAAAATAAATGCTAAGTAACTTAAGTGGAGAAAGGTAAAGGGGATCAAAAATGCAAGGAGAAAGGGCAGTCTTGATAATATTTGATGGTTAAATGTTTCATTTGCAGTTTCCTTGCTTTGAGTGAAACATTCCACTTTCCCATACTGGTTGCTGGTGAATCTTTTCTCAATACTCCTCACACTTCAATTTTCATCTGGAGCCCTTATTTCTCCACATGCCTACTTGAGCAGGTTACAGAAGTCTCCCACCTATGACCCACATGTGGCCCATGGAAGCAACCCAGCATTCCATGCCCCAGCAAACACTGGCAGGACAGATGATCTCTAGGGTTGTGGCTTCTCTGGCACAAAGCAGCTAGCCCAGCAGTCTCTTGTCACAAATGAGCCAGAGACATGTTTTCTGGCAGCAGGGAAAGATGGCAAAGGAGAGGAAGGGTGAGACTTTCAGTTGTTCCATGGCTCAGGATACAGACAGTGGGAACACTGCTTTTCAGTGAGAGGGGTGTCAGAGAGAATACACCAAAATTAAATATCAAAATCCTAGACCCACAGATATTTGTATGTTTTGAACATAGGATTGAAAATAATATCTTGGGTATCTAGCTGATAGCACTGTGGTGCTGGTTCATTGCAGAGGAGAGGAACAACACTATCACAAAGACTATTTTTGCAAAGAAAATTTGGCATGAGGAACCCATGGAAGAGTGGGGCAGTCTGAACTTTTGTGACCCAGGAGCAGTGTGGCAAGCTGGTGCATGAAGGGTGCTCCCTGCCCCTCCAGGGAGAGCAGAGTGCGGATGAGGAATGCCATATTAAAGTGGCCACAGCAGCTTTCTGCTGGAGGAGCCTAGAAATTCATAACAAGCATTAGCCAATTGTCCCTGCATGTGCCTGCTGTGAGATCCAGAGTCCACTTGGCAGGGCCCAACTGAGACAGGCACAGAAAGAATTACAGCCAGAGGGACTCAGGCTGGGGATATGGAGTGGTTTTCCCTTTTGGTTTGATGGATTGCAAAATTAGCTGGAAAGAACCCAGAAACTGAACAGGTGGACATATTTGTGCTTGGTATCCAATCCTGGGAAGATCACATTTGTGGGCAATGGGATATGCTAGACCAGCAGACATCTCTTTGGTCACTTTGCCTCAATAGTGGAGCTCTCCAGAGGCTCCTCTCCAGATCCAGATACCCAGCAGACATTGGTATCTGCTCAGCAAAAGAGTGGGGGGGAAGTATTATCTCCAGAGCAGATACTTTAGGATATAGTTCGAAAGGTCCTAACTAAATCCAGCTGTCTGAACATTTAGCATATAGAACTCTGCATCAGTTCACCCAGGAGTGTATCTACCTAGTTCTTGTGGACAAAACTCTAGTTGTCACTACTCCCCATTCTGTCCTAACTTAAACTGGCAAGAAGGGAAGCTGAGAGTTCTTACAGCCAGCCTTAGTTCCTGGCCAATCTAGCAGACAGCTTAGGAAGCAACTAAAAAACAAAAACCAAACCAAACCAAAACAAAACAGAAAACAGTTTAATAACTCCCAACCCTTTCCCTTTCTGTTACAGAGCCCTAGAGGAAATGTAGAAAAGGACAGCGAGGCACAGGCAGTGAAATCCATCTTTGGCAATGGTTTTGATCACCTCTGATGGTTTTTCTTTAAGTTTTTTTTCTTTCTTCTTCTTTTTCCACTGAGAATAAATGTGAACGTGTGTGTTCTAGTTGTGTTGACTGACTCAAGGATATGCAAACATATAAACTAATTTTTAAATTTTTTTTATCATTTTCCTTTTGTCTTTGTCTTTCCTCATCTTTTGTCCTTTTTCCTTGCTTTGACTTTAGAAGAGAAGGTGTTTTTATTTGCATTGGTTTGACATTTTGCTTTGTTTGTTTTAGCTCTTGTTTTGTTTTTCCTACTACTTCTTCTTTCTATCTTCTCTCTTCAGTAGGTAGATTTTTTCATTCTCTTTCTTTTTCTTATGAATTTATTTTAGTTATTTTTTACTTTCTTCTTTATAGCCATCACCTGCTATTTCTCTTTCCTGCTTTACTTGTTTGCCTTTTGAATAATTAAAATTTCCTTTTCTTCTTACCCCATGTTCTCTTCTCTTAGTGAACTTAATTTTACTATCTTTAGGAACAATTTGGTTTATATACTTCCTTTAAGAACAATTTAGTTTATATAATTCCTGCCCCACCATTCACATTGTTGCAGTTATTAGTACTGATGGGGGCATAGTTGACAATTCCTGTGTACTTTACTTCTGGTTCTAGCTCATGGCTATTTATTGCTGATGCTGTTGTTGAATGCTTACCTTGCCATTCTTCTTTTTGTGGTAATCAATAGTGTACATGCCATAGTGGGTCCAGAACATTTATTCTAATGCTGTGTATTGATCATTACTATTGCTGCTATTGCTTATTTCCCCTTTTTTCTGAGAGGGGCTTGGAAGTGACTGGTTCACTATGAAGGCACAAGGTAGAGACTCCTCAGTTGAACCACACCCACAGCTCAGAAGAGTGACAGCACATCTTCCTCCAGACACAGACTAATCCCACTCGAGCTTCATCAATGCTTTAACATATAGAACAGGGAAGAGAAAATCCCCAAATCAATGACTAGGCCCCAAGTAGAAACAACTAGTGGGGGACATCTATCAGGTCCCACTCCTGGCCATCTACTTCTGTGGCAAAATTAGAAACATTCCAAAACTATGGTTCATAAAAGTCCATAGTGTTACAGCAGCTCTATCAGAGTGAATTAAATCAGTATTCCTGCAGTGGCAACTAAGGGGCATTGGTGATTCAAACACTTGGACTCCCTGAGTCTACGTTTTGAAGCAAAGAGATATCAACACAGGACTTATTACAAAAAAGATAACTGCATACCAAGAGACATATTCACAAAAGAGAAAGAGGAATCCATTTCAACAGATGCACAAGTCCAAGACCTCTAAATGCATGAGTAAACAGGCAAACAAGTCTCACTCCAAATGTTATAAGGGATATGAATAGGAAAAGAGGAAGTCAATCAATGTGGTTATTCATGACATTATTCTATAACCAGAGGATCCAGAAAACCTCTAGATTTGATAAACAAATTCAGCAAAATAGTAGGATCCAAGATCAACATGCAAAAATCAATTATATACTTAAATAAATAATAAATCTTCTGAGAAAAAATCAAGAAAACTACTCCATTAAAAATACCTAAAAAACCCTTATGAATAAATCTAAGGATTTAAGTAGAAATAATTCTACAATAAAATATTGTGAAATAATTCTACAATAAAAATTAGCAAAAACTGAAGAGAGAAACTGAGGAAGAGCTTAGAAGATAGAAAAACCTACCACGTTTTTGGATAGGTAAAATTAATATTATCAAAGTGCCTATATTACCACAAGCAATTTACAGATTCAATGTAATTCCCATCCAACATAGCTAGAAAAAACAATCATAAAATTTATATGGAAGAATAAAAGACCCACAACAATCAAAATATCCTGAACATCAGAGTAAGGCTGGAGATATCACCATACCTGATCTCAAATATATTATGAGCTATAATAACAAAAACGGCATTGTATTGGCATAAATACAGATATGAAGACCAATGGAATAAACTAGAAGACACAGAGACAACAACACATAAATACAGTCATATGGTCCTTGACAAAGGTGCCAAAAGCATATGTTAGAGAAAAGATAACCCTCTTAACACATGGTGTTTGGAAAACTGGACGTCTACATATGTAGAAAAATAAAACTTGATCCCTTCCTCTCACCATGCACAAAAATAAACTCCGAGTGAATTAAAAAAACCCCAAGAATTAGACCAGAAACAGTGAAACTGCTAAAGAGAAAACATAGGTGCAATGTTTCAACATAGTGGCATAGGTATCAACTTCCTTAATAAGACTCCTAAAGTTCAAGAAATAAAGCCAAGACTCAACAAGCAGAATGGCATTAAATTAAAAATCTTGTGCACAACAAAAGAAACAAAAGCGTGAAGAGAGAGCCTACAGAATGGGAGAAAAATCTTTGTCAGCTATTCCTCTGACAGGGGGTTAATAACCAGAATATATTAAGAACTCAAAACACCACCCAAGAGGCTAATAATCCAAAGAATAAATGAACAAAAGATCTACAGAGACATTTTTAAAAGAAAGAAATAAAGTGGCCTACAAATACATGAAAAAATATACAACTTCCTTAGCAATTAAGGAGATGCAAATCCAAACTACACTGAGATTTAATTTCAACCAAGTTAGAATACAATCACCAAGAAAACAAATAGCAGTAGATACTGGGGAGGATGTGAGGAAAAAGGTGCACTTATACATTGTTGGTGGGATAGCAAATTATTACAATTTGGAAAGCAGTATAGAGTTTTTTCAGACTAGGAATAGAACCACCTTAAAATCCAGCTATCTCACTCCTTGGTGTTTATTCCAAAGAACTAAACTCAGCATACTATAGTGATATGTGCATACCAACATTATTGTACTACAATCCATAATCAACAAGTTGTGGAACCAGCCTAAGTACTTGCCAATGAATGGGTAAATAAAATATTGTATATATACATGATGGAGTTCTACTCAGCCATAAAGAAGAATGAAATTATGCCATCTATTTGCTGATAAATGTATGAAACTGGACAACATTATGCTAAGTGAAATAAGGCAGACTCAGAAAGTCAAGTGTCAAATGTTTTCTCTCATACTGAGAAAGCTACAGAGAAAAAAGAAATGAAAAAGGGAATCCCTTGAAAACAGAAGGAAGATCACTAGTAGAATCCGGGTATCAAAAGGAAGGGAGGAAGTTGGCTGAATTATGCTATGTGCATGTAGGAATATATCAAAATTCATTCCAATTTTAGGTATAACTCTAATGTACCAATTAAAATAAATAAATAAATAATCAACTGAGTAGAGGAAGGGGATCAGATGGAGGGAGGAGGAGTAGGAAACAGGAAATACTAGGGATTGAAGTGCAAACTATTATATGCATTTATAAATATATCCAAATGAACCACACTACTACATACAAATATAAGGAACTGATAAATATTTTTAAAATTTGGTCAGGCAGGAAACACTGATAGGACTCATAGATGATAACACACAGAAATTTCACATTTAAGAAGATATCCTGTACTCTTCTGTATAGAAAATATAAAACATCAGCTTATCTACAAATTAAAGAGAATAAATGTGAGTAACAGGCTATGTCCTGCTCTGAGTTACTCCGTGGTGTATAAAATAGTAGTTTTCAGACTATGCCTAGCACTAACTTACTCCATTTTAATTGATTTGTCATGAGTTACTCCATTTTGAGTACAAGTGCCAAGGTAGAATGAATCTTCACTTTGTTTGTACAAATAAACAAACACTATCTGCACAAAACAACCAGAAGACACAAATTGATACAAAAAAAATAAAACTTAGTCATGACAACTTATCAAATGAGAAGCTCCTAGACAAGTGGGCATCTCAAATCATATCAGAAACACCAGGCACAGGAGAGTATCAACTTCACCTGATGTAAACCTCTCATCCAAGATCCATGAAAGGAGTACTCCATGATTGGACATAGTGGCACACTGACTCCATCCCCTGGTCACTCTAAAAGAAAAAGTACTTAAAGTATTGTTAAAAATCCTGTTACAAATTGATCAGGACAGACATAAAACCAAACAACTGGCAATTAAAGTACATAGGAAACATAAATATTCAGATAATATACTGACAAATAGCATAACAGACCAGCCCCTGGGACCATGGGGCCCTCATCCCAAGGACCTAGGAGATTATAATGATCCTTGCAGGGGTATCTACGTGATACAGCCTATTACAACTAGGAAAACAGTAATAAATTATATCCATGTATAACAAAGGCCTGGAAATACACCAGAAGATAGAGAATACACCAGGGCAGAATTGCAAAAACTTAGGACAAGTTTTATGCAGAAACAAATTACAGATATTGATTGGCCAGAATACCTGTGGGGCAGAGTAGTAAATACTATAGCCTTAAGCTTCTCTGAAATGTATGAAATCTTCTCTTTAGCAGAAACTCCAATTTAAACCAGAAACTATTAAGCTTACAGCTAACCACCCAAAGTCCTGTCACCATAGGAACAAGATAGGAGAAAGCTAGAGAACAACAAGCCCTTATTGAAACCTCACAAAATGTGGGGATAGTTTAAAATGGCGATTAAGCCACTAAAAACAGCAATCTCAGCAATGATATTTTACAAGAAGTACATGTGCAGAGGCACTTGATGTAGCAGCAGCAAATGAGATAAAGAAAGCTTTACTAATATGTGCACCAGGACATCTAAAATTCTTTCATGAAAGCATTGGCAGGCTGCCAGAACACGCATGACATATGAAAACATGTGCCACCACATGTAGCATGGATACTGGCATTAAGGCCGGTTAAGGATCTGCATGATAGGGAGATAGACTTGATGGAATTCATTCCAAGGACAGAACAAATCCATGAAAATATAAGGAAATTATATTCTGCCTAGTCAAATAACATCCATAATGTCTGATTTGCAGGTAGATCAGCCTCCTTGGCCCAGAGGAAAATAAAATGGAAATCAGCAGCCCTGAGAACTCAAGAAAATATGGTCCTCATGAAGTATACAAAGTGCCAAATGCATAGCGGAGGCACCCACAGTCAGACAATACATAGTTGAAGAATGAACAAAAAGTATATATTTACAGACTCATGGTGATTGCAAATAGCATAGACCTGTGAGCACACAAGTGGACACAAATGATTATAAAATAAACGGACAAGGTAGAAGGTCACACCAATACTGAATTATAAGAAGAATTATAAGAGGCCTCACAAACAGACAAAAAATTAGCATCAGGATCACACACATATCAGCACATTTGAAGAATGATTGAGAAACAACTAAATACATCAACCAAGTAAGAAATTAACTAACACAAAGCATAAGGATAAAATACCCAAAGTAAAATTGATAAAGAATGCAGATTACAACTACAGACATACACTTTCACCTATAACACTTAGAAAGAAAGAAGATAGCACATGGGAAATACCCAAGGTGCCCAGAATTAAAATAAAAAAGAAAAGAGAGAAGTAGCTAATTAAAAAAGACCCACATGCAAAAATTTCATGAGATATTAATTATACATGGATTCAAAGGACATGTGGGCACCAGTGAACTGTACAGCTGGAGGCAGATAGGAACCAAAAAGTAACATGGAAATAGATGCTAAGGGCAATACAAGAAGGTGAAGAATGCCAAAACTCTGATAAAATTTAAATACAGAATGCCAATAGATACCTCTGAGGATAGACCCTGCAGATAAACTTTATAGGACCAATGCAATACCAAACCCACAAAAATATGCAGTAACAATGGTAGACATTTATATGGAATTAAGTTCATCTGTAGTAGCAGTTAAAACATCAGCAACTTTTACAACCACAGCATTAATGTGGTTGCAGCCTACGGGCCAACTAGGATGACAGAAAGTCATCAGGGAACCCTCTTTGCAGCATGGGAAGTACAATACCTAAGTGATGCATGGGATATACAATGGAATTTTCATTTACCATATAATCTTACAGCATCAGGATACATAGAGAGATCTAATGGACTTTTTAAAAGAGAATTACAATTATTGCCAGAATTTCTGACTTTCCAACTAAAATTGCTTCAGGCTTGTTTGAATCAAAATCAGAGAGCACATAGAATTAAGGGAAATCCTCACTCCTATTTAAATATATCCATTAAAATATAGAATGAAGGGAATGAGAAATATCTAACATGCTACTTTATGAGGTGCAGATCAAAACTGAAGATAAAAATATATCCCCACAGGGTATCTTGGCATTGTGAAGTGGAAATTCCTATAGGACAACAGGACCCAAAGGAACATTACAACTTCAGAAAATCTACAATCTCAGCCCCTACAACTAGGTACATAAATGAACTAATCACATTGGCCATTCTGACATTTTCAGTCATCCTAATTATTACAGTGATAATAGCAGTAACATTGGAAAATCTCAAATCAAATCCAATAGGAGTACTAGTGCCTGCAATCTCGAGCATAATTATAACATTCATCTGTCCAAACAATATCCAAGTGCAGACAAAATGTGATTGAGCTGTCAGTCTTGTGGCCTCTTAAACACACTCATGATCATCATTATTTGTATTTTAATTATCTATACCACCGTAACTATGACATCCTACTACTTATTTTGTCCACAAAGGCTCTATTATTGCCCATATACTATTGGTACCTCAGCACTTACTACCAGCACACTCACTAAATCCACATAGGTAGATAGATACAAATATACATGCCCACTTGTAGCATAGATACACATCCCTGGAGGAAACTCACTAATTGACCCTTTGCGTAATAGAAACATTCACTGAGATATAATATCAGGTGGTAAAAGGCAAGGCAGCTGCCAAAGCCTAACAAATATTGCTTCAGAGATAATGCATATGCCCCCACTTTAATTTGTGGTGGCAATGGACAGATTATGATGAACAAATAGAAGATGGAATGGATGATTTCTTTAAATACATTGAACTATTGATATGTGAAGGATTATTTTCAAATTATGATATCATACTTTCTAATTCACCATTGAAAATTGGGCCATACTTGCCAATGTTTAAGACATAACAAATTAATAACACATTAACAAAATTTAAGATAGAAAACTTTACAAATACAGATCAATATGAAATTATTACATAAACCCACTTCTACTAGCACAGTGTCAAGACTATGTACAGGAAGACATAAAATTCACATTTCCAAAGATTCTTAAGGACAACTTTATCTATCTAAAGAAAGGACTTGCTGTAGGGCTGATGTGGCACAAAAATTATCTTTGACAAAACAACCTACATTGACCTTGGACTCACAAATTATTATTTTAATAGGAAAATCCTGGAATGATGTTCATGTTTCAGTACAGCACCCAGCACAACACAACCTGACATTGTGGGACACAAGGTTACCAACTGTAGCTTCAGGGATATCATTTAAATCTTGCTATATTAACCACACCTCACCAGTAGCCCTGCTATATATTTAGGGTATGCTGAAGTGACACACATTCCATAAGAAGAGCACACTACACAATGAACAAAAGGACTCACACTACCTGCACCAAAATTTTACAAATTCAATCTATATAAATCCTGATGTACTTCCAAGTTAGAATCGTCTACTAATCAACACCAAATGATTTTGTCACAGCCAAAGCAATGGCACTTTGTGTGGTGTTAAAGGAATATAATAGACTTTCATAGAACCTACCTGAATTACCACTCACTGACAGATACCTCTTAAGAAAATCCCTGCAATTGTTTGTAGCACTTAGCATAAGAGCAAATTTAGCAATGTCCAGGATGTAGGAAGCTGAAATTCAGGAAATTAAGACAAACTTATTTAATTGCAAACATAAATTGAATGCTTTTCAGCAATCAATAGCATACATAGTAACAGTACTATGCACATCAATTCAGCAAATTTATTCCCTAGTAAAAAATAGGGTGATTGATAGAATTATCAAGAACAATTCAATTACAACCTAAACCATAAAGTGGACGTCATGACATCATAAAAATTTGTCTACAAACTCTCAAGCACTATGTGATTCAAAATAGACTTCAAACATAATGTAACTGGATGCAACAGGTACTAGAAAGTACATGACAAGACATCAGAAACAGCATAAAAAGGAGATCATTTTACACTGAGTCTTGATCAATAAGAAATAGCACAAATTTACCCATTCAGGCCTTCCGAATGTTCAGCAACAAGAGATTATCACTACACATGATTCAATATTCATGTGAAACATCATTAATAGCTTATTGGACCATAGCAATACCACAAACGTGCAATTATCACAAATATCAAATTTCAGCTAGAGGAGACCCATTATACATATCAGGATGCTATATTAACAAAGAAATTATGTATAAATTGTCATAATCAGTATATTATACATTTGAAGAGATTATTTCAACCATAGACTATTCCTCCTTAAACATAGCAACTATACCTACATATATTAGGAACATGGGAAACTGCATAGATAATATACCATATATCAAACACTGAGGTGCAATATTACACTCATACCTTAGGATCAAATGCTCAGGTTTGCATAAACTCATTTTTGTAAATTGACAAATGTAATCAATATTACAATAAATGGGAAATCTTACCTAGCCACACATAATGGAAATGTCATACAGGGTTCTGCCTGAATCACAGAATGATATAATCCAATAAACACCACAGGTTAATATAATACATGTGGACAATATTATTGAAACAAATCAGGAAGAACTCAAAACTACATTAGATCTTATTTCTATCTACTTTTATGAGTCAGCTGAGATTCCTCAGAGATCACACACTTGAGGACATGTGCAAAGCTCCCTGGATATTTTAGCTTTCCTCTACTAGTGGTGCCACTTGCCAGAATGTGTCAGTCTGCCTGACCATATGTGGCTACTCGTGGAAGCATCAGGAACATTTCTGTTTCCAATGGCCCTCTTCTTTGCAGAATATGCACTGTTTGGCTTCCTGTTCTCTAGGGTCTTCTCGATTTTTCCGAACAGCAGATCTAGTGACTCACCAGAGTTGCAGGGCCTAGAGAGGGGTCCCATTATTCTCTGGGTTCTAGCTGACATTAGAATTCAAGGGCCAAAGTGTTGGGTGCTTTGTCCTTGGTCCTTTTACTTCCTTAACTTTGGTCTCCAAGTTTTTTGGTTTTAAACACCTAACAAGCCAGGTTCACCAGTATTGAAGAGGGAGTAACAGGTTATAACTTCAATATCTATACTTTTACAGATGCCCCTTTCATTTAATTTGGGTTAGTGTTAGTACCTGAAGTCAGCATTATATACTATCTGTCCTGTAGGTAATGGCTTATTATCTCAAATTAACCCAGGTGGCTTTTTTTTCCCCCTAGAAGCAGTACCTCTGCAAAACACTAACAGGCAACAGTTATAAAGTCTGCAAGGAAAATACAAAATGAAATGAACATAGCAAAAACATATTCAGTTTGTGTAATAGCTAAACACCTGGCAGGAGAGTACAGCCTAAAAGCTCAGTCTTATATGGACATTTAAAAGGAAAAACAATGTTTTTTTAAAATGTAATTTAAGATGTACACTTGTGTCAGCCCTACCAAAAAAGTAAGTAAAGCTGGAGCCCATAAAAGAAGGTTTCTTATGTGAGAGTGCCTAATAATAATGTTCAAAAAGGACTCTGGAGTCTCAAGTTTGTCCTGAGTAAATTTGAGTCTGATCTCATAGACCTATAAATTTTCCTAACCTCCTGCATTGATGAGCTTGATCTGCATTTCTCTGATAAGATCATGAGTTACTGTCTTCATGGTTTTCAGAGACTGGCTGAAATACTAATTCATTTTATGCTAATTGTTTATAAAAAAATAATGCTTTGCTGTCTTATTTACTGTTGGCTTAGCATGATTCCTGCCCTATGTATGCCTTGTCCAGGCACCTGTCATCTGTCACTGTGGAACTCTAGACTGCTCTGATGCTGAATGCCCTTAACTGTCCATGCTCCATCTGATGGAGAACAAGAACTTTGGGTTACTTCCTCCAACTTTACCCGCTTTCAGCAGGAAGCAGTTTGGAGATGTCATTGCCCATTTTTCCATAGAAATGGAAGATATAAATTGACAGTGGGGAAATATAACAGTGGTCCACTTTATGCTTTTAATATAACCCTTGCTGCTCTGCCACTGCTCCTTATTTTTAAAATGAACGTATTTCTTTCTCTTCCTGTCTCCCCACTCCTCTCTACTCTCTCCCCATCCCTGATCTCAGGGGAAACAGAATTACCTTTCTTCCCCATTTTAGGCAGATTTATTTATCCTTGAGTACACATCCACCATAGGAATAAAGTAATCCAGACTTTGGGGGTGTCACCAGAAGACCTCAGAAATGACTGTCTCCCAAATTAACAAGTGAATTACATTTCCTACAGAGAACACATGAAATGTAGTCATTGAATCACCTCTTTAAAAGCCCCCTATTCCTGCTGATGGGCAGAATCATAGCTTTTGGAACAGGAATCCCCTGTGTTTCATTATAATCCATTTTTCTCTCTTTTTTTCCCCCCCAAAACAGAACAGAACAAAACAAAACAAAACAAAAAACAGCATCAGATTTCTCTTTGCAAATGAATATGTGAAGTATTCAGGAAGAAGAGAAGAATATGTGAAGTAGTCAGGAAAAATTTCGAAAGATAAAAAATGTCATGTAAAAACATGTTATGTAATAGAACTGGTAAAATTAATATAACTTTGTAAATATGAAGAAGAAATCTTACAGCTGTATAATGCTATGGATCCCCTAAACACCACCACCACATGCACAATCACACACACACACACACACACACACACACACATACACACACAATAGCAATCTGAAACTCAATGTTCAAATCAGTTTAACAATTATTTCTGGAAGGAAGGAGGGGTGTTGTGGAGGAAAATTCACACAAAAACTATTAAGCAAGAGGAGAGTATAAATATAAAACACAGAGATATACAGAGAAATACATGGTGAATTTGATTTACCTAATGTTTTTGATATTCTATTAAAAATAGAATTATCTACATTAGAAGATGCCAAGAAATAAATCAAAGTAATAAAAAATAAACTAGAAATGTAAATATCAGCTGATTTTAAGTGCTTACTATGTCTTGAGTGATTTGCCTGCAAATTATGTAATTGTCTCTACAATATAATAAAATTATCATAATCTCCTTTATATTTGTATTATATGAGTAAAATCCAATTTAGAAAAATTGACTTTCCCAAGATTGCAAACTAGAAAGTGGAGGAGCTAATAGTTGAGCCCATTTTTTAAAAATTCAGAATCGGCACAAATTCTGCCTCCCCAGTAGGCTGAGAAATTAAAAACTACAACAAGTTTCTGGTTGTATACCAGATGCCTATTCTCTCTTTCTTTACTCATAGATCTCCTGTTTGATTATTAAAATCACTGATATTTTGATATTATTTGGGGTAGCAAATTCAATTTTTAAATGTCTACAGATCAAGTAAACAGTTCACTATAAAGGAGAATGGTAAAATTTCCCTCATAAATTAAGAAATGAATGTATTTTTAAATCAATATGAGAACAAAAATCTAGCTACATAACATTCACAAGAGACACACTTAAGAGAGAATAAGAGGAAGATCAAAAGAGAGCTGAGCAAAGAGATCCAAAACAAGTTTGCATAAAATGAAAGCAGGAGAGTCAATGATACATACTAAAATATTCCATAAAAAGATATTAAATTCAACAAATATGAATATTTCCTATTGTGAAAAGCTTATCAATAAAAATCAAGAAGACATAATAGGTAACTTCACACATAAATAAGAATATAGCATTAAAATTCTGTTGGAAATGCAAGATATCCAATAAAACTAAAATAACCATAAATAAAATTTTTGCCTTTTTCATTCAAAAAATAATCAAAAATATAGAAAATACATAATACATAATTGGTATTGCTTATACATCAAACAGATAATACATTTTCTTTCAAAAGCCCATTAAATAGTAGCACAAATTGATCACATACTAGGAAATAAAAAATTTCTCATAAATTTCACAAAGTAGAAATTACGAAAGCAATCTCATCTCTGGATCATAAATTTCTATGAAAGTAGAAAGAATAACCACTCTACTTCCAATATAAGCCCATCTTAAGGAAAATGAAGACATACTACAATGTTCCTCTAAATTGATCATGAATCAAACAAGAAATCAAAATTAAAATTTAACACAACTGGAAAGGTGAACCAGGCACTATTAAAAATAAGAACATTTTTGTCAAAGTCTACAAAGAAAGGAGTACTCTGAGGAAAAATTCTAATAAATCAAACAAAACTCAAGAAGCTGGGGAAATTCAGCCATCTGGAATGGCTGTCTCCCAGGTTGGAGATTGTACCAGGATGGTGGGACTGGGCACTAGATGTGTGCAATATTGCCCTGTATCTTCTGTTCTAAGTCATGTGAGGTAGACACACAATGGTCCTGAATATGGGGATACCCAGATATTCTAGTAGACTGGAGCTAACAGAAGAGAAGAATGAGTTCAGGAAGGGGGTTCAGGAAGAAAACTCAGCAAAACTATTCCAGTAATGAAATCTGTTAGGTCAGTTTAAGGTGGCTAAGGGAAACAAAACACCAGGCAGCCCACATACACGAAAGAATGATCACATGCTGACAGACAAGCAGTGATGGAGACTCATAACTACCACCAATCAGCTGATCCCCCGACCAATCCCAGGAGGACACAGGGCTCCCAAAAACCTCCCTTTCCTGTCCCAAGCACCCCCTGCCCTAAACTTCCCTCTCCTGTCCCACGCCTTCCCCTTCCTACCCCAAACCCATAAAACTTTCAAACCAGCTGAGCCTGCACGCGATTCTCCCGGACCCACTCTATTGGACTGGGGAGTCTCACCTGGGGGTCTATATCAATAAAGTCTTGCTCAGCGGTTTTAATTGGTCTACTTTTGGTCATCGTTATCTGACCTTACATTTGGTGCCAAAACCTGGGAGAGTTTCGGACCTCCCCCTTAGGGGTTGAGGTCCACTCTCTCCTCCATACAAACCAGGAAATTACTGAGCCACTCTTCCTTCCTCTCTCCCTTCATCTGGACCAACAGGAGTGAAGTAAATTCCCTCATTTCCCCTGACCTTCCAGCCACCCTCTGTCTCGGGAGTCTATCTGTAAGTCACACACGTGTCATAGACCCCTGCCCATTCCATTCAAGGCTCTGAGGGCTGTGGAGATGTCCCAGTACTCATGTGAGCCATCTTTGGGCCCCCAGTGGGGGGCTTCAACCCCTGCCTGGCCTTCATCTGTTCCTCGGGTGAGTGTGATCAGAATTTGGAATGCCTTTTTCTGTTCCCACCCACCCGCATGGGTGCCAGAAGGTCATGGGAAGACCCTAGACCCCCAAACTCCTTTGGGTTGTCTATATTCCAATTTTGCCAAATTAGGACTCACTCAAGACCTATGCTGTAAACACCTGGTCTTTTATTCTACTGTAGCCTGGCCCCAGTATGGTCTAGACAATGGGTCAAAATGGCCCCCAGAAGGAACTTTTGATGTTCAAATCCTCACTGATTTGGGCAGTTTCTGTTGCCAGACAGGGAAGTGGACAGAAATCCCTTACATTCAGGCTTTTTGGGATATGTGCTCCCGTTCTACCTTCCTCTCTACCTATTCTACTGCTCAAGTTCTCCTTGCTAGGGAAAATCCCAAACCCCTTTCCTATTGTTCTTCCATATCTCCTTCCTCATTCTCAGATCCACCTGGAATGCTCTCAGCCCTGCTTTCCCGTCACCCCACTCCCTACCCAGATGGACCCTCCCCCTCCTCTTCTCCCTTCTACTGCCACAGCTCCTCCTCCCTCACTCAAGAACACAACTTCTCTTCCCTCCTGTCCCACTGATACAACCCTTTCCCTATCTCCCTCAGTGGATCCTTCCCTTGGCTCACTTCTCTCTTCTCCAGTCAGTGCCCACACCCAATCACACCAGGCCCTCTTATCAGCTGACCCAAAGCACCTTTGTCCTCTCAGGGAAGTGGCTTATGCCAAAGGGATTGTCCAAGTATATGTCCCATTCTCACTTCAGGATCTTTCCCAGATTGAAAGGTGCCTTGGGTCCTTCTCTGCTGACTCTTCTATTTAGATTAAGGAATTCTGCTACTTCTCTCAGACTTACAATATTATCTGGCATGACATCTATGTTGTCCTCTCTTCCACCCTTACCCCAGATGAACATACCAGCAAGCCATTCCAGATCATGCTGATCAAATTTGCAGGCAGTTTCCAGTAAGGAACGCCGTAGAGCTGCATATGTGGTAGTCACCACTGCCTCAGTTTTAGAAGCCAGCTGCCTTCCTGAAGGCACCATCTCCCAAAAGGCTAAACTTTTTGCACTTATCAGAGCTTTCACCCTATCCAAAGATAAGCAGGTAAACATTTACACAGACTACAAATATGCCTTCCTGATTGCTCATTCATATTTGGCTATTTGGAAGGAACATGGATTTTTGACCACGAGGGGATCACCAGTGGTCAATGCCTCTCTAATTTCCAAGCTCTTAGAGGTATTACAACCGCCATCATGAGTGGCCATCATACACTGCAAAGGGCATCAAAATTCCTCTGACCCTGTAGCTGTAGGCAACAACAAAGCAGACTCTATAGCACAAGAACTAACAGCCAACTTCTCGGCAGACCCTATCCTATTTCTATTCACCACAATTAAACCTAACTATTTCTTATCATTAAAATGAAGTAATTTATCTAAATTCAGAAATTTACAAGGATTGTTTTGGGATGAGCACAAAAGGAATTAATAGATGGGAAAATAAAAATTAAAGATTCTAGATATGGTATTTAGTAGAAGGAAAACAATGTTTCTGTGTAAAAAAGTCTTTGTATGATAAAAAAAGAGGATTTAAAGTAAGTGATAAAAAAGATCAGAGTAAGTGACAAGAGGGTCTAAAGGGTAAATGTCAAAGAGTTTATGTTTGTGATTAAATTGACTATAATTAATACAAATTTATTTAAAATTTAATGTACTGATATAAAACAAAGTCTGAAACATTATTTTGCTCTTATCAAGGTTCCTCAACTAACTCTGTACAGTGAGGCTGAATTAACCTGGCTTGTTACCACCTCCCATTCCAGGACAAGATGGGCCATCTTTCTACCAGTATTAGTTGGTCTTTCCCTGCCTCCTCACTCGCTGCTTCCAGGCTGGGAGCAGGAGGACTTGGTTATGCAGTAACCACTACTCAGAAGCATAAACAACTTTGGGAAGTGGTAGAGGCATCAGCCACCTCTCTTGCTTCCATGCAAAGGCAGGTAACATCTATTGCCCAAGTTTCATTACAGAACCATCGAGCCCTAGATCTCCTAACAGCAGACAAAAGAGGAACATATCTATTCCTGAGAGAAGAATGCTGCTACTTTATCAGTGAAACCGGACTGGTCAAAAGGAATGTCAACACACTCCATCATTTACGTGAAAGGCTTAAACAGCAACAATCAAATGACCCTTGACCAGGCTGGCTAAGCTCTACCCTCAGTAAATGGCTAACTCCCATTCTCACTCCTATATTAGTAATAGGACTTCTACTAATAATGTCTCTTTGCCTCCTCAGGGTCATCCTAAAGCACACAGATGAAGCTGCCAGAGTGACTTACAACCAGATGCTCCTATACCCCTACAGTTGCCTCCCTACCGAACTGACACCCCAGCCATCTCCTTCCCCTCCAGTATCCCCTAGTCAGCAGGAAGAAGCATATATATAGTATGTCATCCTATATCATCAAAAAGGCTGGGATATTAGGTGCGTTTAAGGTGGCTAAGGGAAACAAAACACCAGGCAGCCTGCATACGCAAAAGAACAATCAATCAGATGCTGGCAGACAAGTAGTGACGAAGACTTATAACCACCAACAATCAACTGATCCCCCGACCAACCCCAGGAGGACACAGGACTCTCCAAAACCTCCCTTTCCTATCCCAAGCATCCCATCTTGCCCTGAACTTCCCTTTCCTGTCCCAAGCCCTCCCCAAACCCATAAAATTTTCAAACCAGTTGAGCCTGCACTTGATTCTCTCTGACCCACTCTGTTGGACTGGGGAGTCTCATCTGGGGGCGTATATCAATAAAGCCTTGCTCAGCAGTTTTAATTGACCTCCCTTTGGTCATTGTTATCTGACCTTACAAAATCAAGCTCTGTGTTTGAAGATCCAGTGGATGTGTGGTATAAGTATGTATATTATATTGATGAATAAAACTATTTTTAAAAAGATTAATGAAATATATAAACCTGCAGGGAGGTTAAAAGAAATTAAAAGGTAGGATTGTGGCACATGAGGAGTGAGGAAAAAGAGTGTGAATTAGGGAGAGGAGAGAGAAGTTTCTTTCTAACTAAAGGTGGAGTGTAATCTACTAATCAGCCCAGGAGCCCTTCAAAGTCACTTTATCTTCATTGGTTCCTTTTCCTTGGTAAATGTCCCTTGGGGTTAAAAATCCAAACTTTCTTTTAAAACTAATATACCTATATTATTTATTGTCCAAAACCTTGTTGAAAGTGAAAGAGATTTTATTAATAATTACATCAGGAGAACCAAAGAACCCCCAAATTTCTGATCATCCTGGTTATAAAATATAATGTCATGTTGATTTGGTAATTACTGTTTAATACCTCTAACAAATAATAATCCAATGCAGAAATGTGGGAACACATTTGAAATCTCTAGGCAACATAAGAAACTAAAAGAGAATCAAAATTTCCTAATATCTGTCTCTAAATCTTATTTCATAGATTTTTTTTGGATTGAATTTTTGTTACAATTATTAAGACAATTGATAAAAAAATACAAATATTATTAAAACCTGATAACTATTAAACAAAGCATAAAATTTTATAGAAAATCCAGTGAGCAAGATGGATTTTTAAAAATTTATGCACAGAGGGATATTAGTTATTGCTAGAATGAGACAGGGTTCAGTATCAATATTAGTCTTTTTATATTTATAGATATCAACACTGAGATAGCCTGACTACATAAATATCAATAATAATTAATAGCTATATACACTAGTTGTATATTTTTGCACTTATTAACTCATAAATATTACAATACATTAACTCATTCTCATATATTATCTCACTTCTTCATTGAAATCTATAGATACCATTTTCATCCTCATTTTATAATTTCCACTTATCAAAAGAAGGTAATGGTGATATCTCTCTTTTATAAAATGCACTATAGAAGGGTTTGGGAGAGGAGAACTGTCATGAGGGGTCTTCAGTGGATGGATTTTAGGAAACAACATCTAAGAAATACCTAATAACACCTACCCAGGTATGCTGACTATCTGTCCTCCTTCCCTTTCCTCAGGGCTGTATATATCCCTGTTTAAAGACACAGGATCCATGGACCAGCTTAAATTCAGATCTGACTTAACTTTCACTGGTATCATTAGACTTACTCTCTGCAGAGCTCTGCCACAAGGAGTAAAATATTTTATTATTCAAACATTTATGGTTTTATAAATATAATTTAAGGGAGGAGTAGAGTTGACTTTAAAGACACAGGATCCATGGACCAGCTTAAATTCAGATCTGACTTAACTTTCACTGGTACCATTAGACTTACTCTCTGCAGAGCTCTGCCACAAGGAGTAAAATATTTTATTATTCAAACATTTATGGTTTTATAAATATAATTTAAGGGAGGAGTAGAGTTGACTTTAGTGGACTATACCCCTAAAGAAAATATATGTGACAATGTTACTGAACATTTTCAGATATGAAGGAAGAAACTCAGAGCAGTGGTTGCTTCTTGGGTTTGGGTAAGGAAGCTCTTACAATGTATTCTTTGTATTTGTCAAATATGGTACTATGTACATATAAACAGTGCGACTATCCACAAAATCAGTTCATAAAAATTTTAGTTCACCAAAAGTTAGTGTAAGCATAGTGGAACATTTCCTATCCTATCTTTTCTTTACATATATGAAAAGGATCTCTAAATTAAAGTACATTCTCATGCCATCCACCAAAATACATCCTTGATGCTTGAGTATAGGCTATAGAATAAATCCTTGTGTCTTAAGTATAGACTATAGAATAATGAATGGAAATCTACAAAAAATATAAAGAGAAAAGTCATCTCAAGTTTGTGGACAGGCTTATTTTAACACACATAATGGATGTGAAAAATGTAGTAAGAGACTGATCTTTTCCCATGTTTTATTTTATTTTTCTGTAGAAGGAAAATCAGCAAAAAATGGCAAAATAAATCTTTATGTGCCCCATTTTCCAGCATCATTTTTGAACTATTCATTCTCATTTCTGGGTGAGTTGTGCTGCTCCATTAGTTCTAGTTGTCCTGTGTGTTAGGGTTAACAACTGGAGCTGTGGCTGCTGCTCAGGCATATTCATCTACTGAGAGGATTACACATTCACAGAAAAGATTATGCATCTGCATAAAGGATTTAAGGCAGAAGACAAAGACATAAAATCTCAGATTACCTGAAAAAATAGGATTCAGAGAAGACAGAAAAACAGGACAGAGGCATTAAATGATGCTAGAATTACACTGAAAATGGATATATTTGCCAAAAGTAAGACATAATGACATAATTTTGATTCTAAATTTTCTAGCCACAAGTGAAAAAGAAGCATAGTCAGATGCACAATTAATGCCAATCCCCTAAAAAAAGGAAGATAAAAATTGTTTAGGAATAGGGCCATATTTAGAATTACATTCAGAAGGAAATTTCTTCAACCGGTCATGGTTATAAAAACATGCTTTGTGATGTACCGTAACTTCAAGTCCATAGACACTATAGAGCTAATTGATATCTTGTCTTACTCTCTTCTAGAAAGTCTTTAGGAGACACCCTGTTTGGAAGAGAATCTTCATTTTCCTTTCTTTTCATTTGTCTGTTGGATATCTCCTCCTCTTTCAATTTTCCTTATTATTTTCTTCCTTCTTTCACCTTCTCTTCCCCTCTGCCTCCTCTTTTGTGTTCTTTCACTGGGTAGTAACCATGTATTCTCTTAAAGTGTTAAGGGGATTAGTCTGCAGAATTTTTTATTTGGTATTTTAGGTGGTTTTGATAGAAACACTGTGCCTTCATTGGAAAAGAAAACTAGGCATTTTCTGTTTTCAGGAATTGTTTAATTAGTATTAGAGATATCCACTCTGAAAATTTGTTGGTCTAGACCTTGTAGTCATCAGTTTTCCACTGGAGGGAGAGGAGGGGTGGGTAGTGGTTATAATTATAGGTCTTTGACAACTTTAATGTTTTTTAAATATTTGGTCTGTTTCTTTCTTTTATGAATAGCTTTGGGAATTTATATTGTCACAGGAAATCATCCAGTTTTTAATTTAATTACATACATATATCTTTTAATTTCCTTGTTATTTGTACTTATTTTCTTATTTTAATATCTTAATGCAAGTATTTGTGGGGTTTTTTCCCCTGCTTAGGCTAATGATTTCCTAAATTTTATTGCTCATTTGTAATGCCAGCTGTTTTGTAGCTTATTAATTTCTATGTTTTTAATTTATTCTGCTTAGATTTAATCTGTTTTCATTATGTTTTAGTTTGATGCTTAATTCATTTATTTTAATTATTTTGTATTTATCAAAATAACTTAAATGTTATGCATTTAACTCAGAACAACTTCCATTTTATACTACAGGGGCAAAGGATATGTAATATTTTCCTTGTTTTTACTCTCTAAATATTCTGCAATTTCTCAAGAGTCATTTAAGAGACATTTAAACACACTTAACTATTAGGCCTTTGATCTCACTTTTCTCTGGATTTATTTAATTGCACAGTGTTCAGTGATGTTGTCTGCTTATACTTTGTAAGTTTTATAATTACCATTGTTACATATGCCAAAAGTTTACAAATGAAACAAACATTTATAAATTTAATCTTTCTTTTCAGAGCATGGATTTTAACCATTTCAATAAACTGTTATTAAGCTACTTTAGTCTTTATTATAAAATAATTATTATTCTCTTTATTATATTCTAATATGAAATGGGTGAACTAAAATCTAATACCATGAATTTGATTTTTTAATATTACACTTTCCTGTTTTGTAATTTTCATTTATGAATTATCATGAAGCTATATTCTTGATATGATAATATTCATAATGTCATATCTTGGGCATTACAAGGGTTACATGTTGAGCTGTGTTCCTCTCCAAAAGATAGGTTGAGGTTCTAACTCTAGGACCTCAGAATGTGACTTTGTTTGGAATTAGGGTTTTTGCAGATGCACTCAAGTTAAATGGGGTCACAAGATGGGTTGCAATCCAACCAGACTGGTGATCTTATACAAGGGGAAAGTTTGGACACAGGTTGACAGACACACGTGTGCACACACACACATACACACACGTGCACGTGCACATATACATACACACACAGGGAGAACATCACGTGAACATAAAGGCAGAGGGAAAGGTGATATGTTTTCATGCCAAGGAGTGTTCAAGATTTCCAGAAGACAAAAGACAGGCATGGAGAAAGGCCTGGAATGTTCTCCCTTGCAGCCTCATAAGCAAACAACCCTGTCATTGCCTTGATCTGGGATTTCTAGCCAGCAGAACCATGAGGCAATACGTTGCTGTTATTTTAAGCCACTGTTGGTGGTACTTTGTTGAATGAGTGACTTCTAGGAAATGAATATAGGTTACTTGGCATCTTTAATGTTTTTTGCTGTGAATATAACTTATGTGATATCAAAAATTTCTTACTAATTTTTATTGTCATTTGCCAGTATGTATATCTTCCATGTTTCCTTTGTTTTCAGCCTTTAGTGCCTCTTGAATTTAAAATTATGATCAGACTATGGTCAACTCTAGATGGCTTCCCTTACATTAGTACACAGTACCAATTGAGTACTTTGGCTTCTTCCTGTGAAGCACAAGCCCTTGAACTATTATTCTTCAGTCTCTTTTCAGACCTCACTGTCTCCCACCTTCCATGGTCACTAGGACTATGAAACTTCTGTTGGCATTTGTGGTAACTAGAGCTCTTTACTTCCACAAGTTTGTTTCCTGTATCTGCAACCCTGTTCCCTCCAGTCTTCGATTGCTTTATCCTTCTGGTTCTTTGTGTTTCAGCTCAAATTTTACTTTTTTAGAGATTTCTTCTCTGATCACTCTATCTAATGTGATCTAACTCCTTAACAAGCACAACTTGCAAACTCATTACTCATAATACTATGGATTAGCATCTGAATTTGTTTATGTATGTATTTATAACATCCACCACCACCAGAATTTGAGTTC
The DNA here is from genome assembly GCA_004024805.1 of Geosciurus inauris. Lineage (NCBI taxonomy): Eukaryota > Metazoa > Chordata > Mammalia > Rodentia > Sciuridae > Geosciurus > Geosciurus inauris. Next base: position 54,160 of record PVHX01008383.1, on the reverse strand, counting down.
CTTAAGTGCAAGACTCTTGCCCACATTTTTTTTCGTGTCTATAGTGCTGACCTAGCATGTAGTTGGCTATTTGCTGAATGATGTAAGGGAATTACTATGAAAAGAGAGAAAAGAATAATAGAAGGAAGGATCAATAATCCATTTCATTCTCTACTCATTCTTTCCTAAACATTGACTTTGAAACCCCTAAGAAATTTAATTATGACTTTTCATATAGAGTATTTACTCTAATCTAACATTTATTCTGTGTCTTCTGGTGTTCCAACTAGATAAGCATTAGCTGTTATAGGTTGAAAGGACATTTTCCACATCATTACAGGAATTTCTATTGGTGCACCATCACTGATACGTTCCTCCCTGCCTGCCCCCATATGCAATGCTGCTATGGTGGGTCTTAGAAGATTTCTTCTGCTTCACTACAGTGACCTTTCATGTGTTATTCCCAGTATTATATATACTCACACAGTCAAATATGACTTGAACATTTGAAGAGATCCTAACCAAGAAATCCTTGATGTAATCAAAGAGAATCACAAAATCTTGTGCAACAGGTCATACCCACAGGGATTTCAGGAAAAGGAACTGAAACTTTAGAAGACAGAAAAAAAGGAAGGTACATTCCCAGATGATTCAACATTTCATGCAGCTTTAATGAAAGCACTTTTACTTATATACTTCCAAGCAAACTTTAGCAATTGATTATACCTGAATTAGCAACATCAACTAGAAAAGAGCCATGTTTTTGCTAATTATAAACAAAGTATAATCTTTAAATCATGTGAACCTACTTCCACTGTATCACCATCTGATGGCGGCACATTCCAAATCATAGAGGGCATTTCCTCCTTGTTGCTTTAGAACAAACTGTACTGCTGAAATCATGATCACTGTAATCTTCAGTGATAGGGCATCTGCTATTCCCAGACAATGAGAAACACATTTCTATGACACAGTCTCTCCTCAGGGTGCTCACAGTGCACTAGGGGAGACAGGTATGTGTGTAGATAATTTTAAAAGCAGTGTCTAGTGGATTTTACAGAGGCTAGAGGAGGGGATTTTAGACTGATGTGGGGATAAGGTACGATTCCCTGAAGATTCAGTGCCTAAACTAAGTTTGAATATGTCCAAGTTACTGAAATTACATGAGAAGTAAAGCAGTGGATAACATGGAGAGGCAAAAAAGTCTAGTTTGTATAATGAAGAAAAGAGAAAGAGGTCTATTTGAATCAAAGAAGGGGAAAGTAGCTGTACATTTTAGTCTAGATTAATTTACCAAATGTCAGGTTTTAAAAATTATTCACATGGCAGACATCCATCTACCTATAAAGACAATGAAATACACACAACCTTTGCCCTAATTTATAGCTTTCCTTCTTGCAGGCGGGCTGGCAATAATATAAAACCTAACACCCAGTAATTATATTCACTCCAGAGGTAAGTAAAGCACAAGAACAGATAGAAAGCGGTAGACACAGGGAGGTGGGTAGATAAAACCACTGGAATAGCAGATGCTTACCTAGGTGACAAAATTATACTGAGCCTTAGTCATATCTATGGCATAAGTCAGTTAGCAAGCTAACACTGAAAACATACTCACCAGCACTTGCCCCACAAAAGTTTGTGCTGAAAGCAACATTTCTATACGATCACGGAATAATCCATAAAAATAAAGCCTTCTTAAAGGACTGCTGCTAATGCTACACGATGAGAAGAATTCCTATAAACAAGAGAAAGAAATCAACAGAGTGAGCTGCAACTCAGAGAATGCAATCTGCCTTACTTCTGTTGATGAAGGCTCTTTTCATAGTATCAACCAGAAATCACTCTACCTTGCCCAACCCAGGGAACATCCAAGGTGCTTATCCAGTATGTAATAGAATGGATCTTACTAGGTTTGCATCTCTGATTTTCTGCACAGCTTTGTTTGTTCTGAATTCTGCAGTCTTTATGCAAACCTTTCTTGCCTATTCTCAGTCCCAGACCCTCCAAACTGACATGGCTGTCATGTTCAGAATTGGGAGCAGCAAGCTGCTTTCTGCTCTGGGAATGAGTGTTTTCACATATTTCCATCAAAATACATGGATGAAAAAAAATGGAAAAGAATACACATTGATATTTAAGTGATCACTCAAGTATCTGATATTTTTTTAACAAGAAGGAGGGAGGAAAGTTTCAAAAAATTTTTGTTGCCTTTGCTTCCTTACCAGGTATCATACTCTCCTGAATTCACCAACTTTCCTCACATATGCAGAACACCTGTACTTACTGTATTTGAAATATATAGTAATTGGATGTGGTATAGTAGGTTTGACAAAATCAATTTTGCATTGCTAAAGAAACAAAGATATAGAAGAATGAAATGATTTGCCCAAGAGTAAGTGTCCAAGTCTGTTAATAGAGTCTAGAACAATCAGAGAGAGGGGTGCTGACTAACAAGGGCAGCCGTACCAAGCTGATGGAGTCCCTTGGATTTTCTGAAAAGCTCAGTTTACATGGAGCCAGGGTTTCAAGATCATTCAATTTGTATACTTATATTTTCTGAATGGTACGTAGGGAAGCTTCATTAAAAGATTCTGATGGAGTTGACATTCCAGTCAATGGTTTGTCCTTAAATACATGTGACTCAGCGTGTGCATTCCCGAGATGTTGTCTGAGAATAGATTGTATTAAAAATATTTAATATGGCATTAATATGGAATACTCATTTGAATTTCATCTTAAAACTGGATCCACCATCTGTGGAAAAAATCTGGCTCCAAGATAAAATTGAATCATACTTATGGAGGTAGTAAATCTTCAAGAATGCACATTTATGGAAAAATTATAACTCTCCAAATAATTTTTAAAAGAACTTTTCACAGTAACAAGATTTGCAACATTTTTTGCTTTTGGCCAACTTTTCCCAAGGCTTAGAGAAAAACAGGAAATTCTCAATTTATTTAAATATAACAAATTATTGAGAAGAGACTCAGCTTTTCTCAAACATTGTCCTCAAGATTTAAAAGCAGAACAGTTTAGTATTCTGGCTGCTTAGACCCAGCTTTTTAACATTTTGTAACATTTGCTTAACATTTGAAATTAAAAGGTATACCTGGACTGCATTATACCCAATTTGAAAATGAAAAATATAACAAACGTGAACTGACAAATATGTTCACGTTTTTACAATTACATAAAAATGAATCTAATGGAGAAGAAGAAACACTTCCTGCACCAAGACTAAGGAAATTTTAAAATTCTACAATTCTGTTGCAAATTTTTCAAAAAATAGATATCTGGAGGCAGAGTCACAATGTCTAGTTACTCCTAAGTCAGTATTTCAGAATTTTTTCTCCTACTTTAATGCCTCTGCTTTAATTCTTTAATGTAGAAATAAATTATTACTAGAGTGAACTTAGCAACAACATTCATAAATTTTGATATTGGATACATTTTGTAGAAACCTAAATTGCATGTTACTAATAATCTTAAAAATTTACTGCATAATTGTACATTATACTATTTTATATTGCTCTTCCATGTTAAATGTTTTAAACAAGTGTTCTATATTAATTATGAAGCACAGGAAATATGTGTTCTAATATGAAAATTACTATAAACTGTTGGAGAATGAAACGAAGTTTCAGAGACAATCTGGAAAAAAAACTACACAGGCCATGGTAAAACACTTTGCCTTTGACCTCTAGTACTAGAACAGTCATTATGCAGCACTTGAGAGCTTTATTTCAAACTCTTAAGCAATGCCTTATCTTAGTAAGGTGTCATTTATTCTCATCATCATCATTTGCCAGCTGTTATTCCACAACACCAACGCTTGCAAAACAGACTTGGGTATCAAAAGTGTCTATGTGATTGTGGCTGGTGTAGGTGTACCATGTTGATGTCGTACATGAAAGACAGCATACACATGTGAGCACATAAGCATGGATAATTTACTAAAGTGAAGGTGACATTGATATCTTGTTCCTTTTGCCTCTCTGCACCTTGTGGTATGTAGAAAAATTGTCTTTTTAAGATTACAAATAGAGGGGCAGGGGCTATAGCTCAGTGGTAGAGCACTTGCCTAGCATGAGTGAGGCACTGGGTTCGATCCTCAGCACCATATATAAATAATAAATGAATAAAATATCAACAACTAAAAAAAAAATCTTAAAAAAAGATTACAAATAGAGGTACAGACATCATAGTTATGTACATGGTTTTTTCCAGAATAGTGACCTCAGTTTCCAGAACTAACATTCATCATTGTAAACAGACATTGTTACCCCCAGTGGTGAGTGAGTGGAGATGGCCCTGTGGCTATAAGCTTTGGAATGGTGGCCTAGGTCCTATCTCCCTCTCTAAGATTAGCCTGAAAATTTGAGTGAAGCCTAAATTCTTTGCTCAACACAAACATAGGCCAAACCTATCTCTAATCTTCATACAGAAGGGTCCTAAATAAGGAAACTGACCAAGATAAATCCAGTTCCTTGGAAGTTTCTCCCTTTTTTTATGATTCTCCAGAGTAGTCTGCACAGGAATAAAATGATGAGTCCACTGAAGAACGTCACAAAGGAGGAGAGGATAAACGCTGCCTGGACCTCAGATGTGCAGGTTGTTTTCCCAAATTCTTCCCCATTTTCCTCTTGTAGCTTAGCTTGATACATCAGGAGACGGAATTGTCAGGTTATTCTGTGATGTCATGGTGGCATGGTAACAGTTCCAAGAAGTGGAGTTCATTGTATTACAGCATCCTAATGCCGTGTGACATCCAATGAGGAGTTCTGGAGGAAAGGACCCATCTACCATGCTACCATGCTGGCTTCAAGTTCATCATAATCTGGGGACTGCTAGGACCTCACCACATGGGTAGTCAGAAGATGAGACTGCTAGATCTGACGGTTACATTGTCTCTGACCTGAAGTAAACCATATCCTCTAGGACTATTATCCTACTGATTTGGTAGCTGGCTATTTGGTTTATTTCATCAAACAGTATCAAAACGACTTTTTGGGTGAAATAACATTCAATCCATCTGTAAGTAGATGAGTTGGTTCTGTATTTGACAGCACGCAACATCCTCAATAATCTCAGAAGGACAGAGCAGAAAAGCTTCAAATTGTTTATCCTTTTAGAAAGGTGTGGCTATGTAGGATATGCTGGTTTAAATACCCAGTGTACAACATAGAGACTAATTAATAATAGTATATTCAGAATTTTTGCTGAAGTAGTAGATTCTAGGTGCTCTGGCCACATGCAAAGATGTGTATTTAATTTGACCATAGTAACCATTTTATTAGGTATGCATGTATCAGAACATTATGTTGGTCTATTTAAATAAATATAATTTTTAGAAAACAGCATACTTTCAAATTGAAATAATTTTTTTGCTTTTCCTTCAAATAAGATAGGACTATTATAGAGCACAGATAGTGTAAACAGCAGTTTTATTAGTGCTATCATTGTTTGATTATTATTTAAGTCCATAAATTGGGTGCCCTTACCCCTTCTTTTGGGGACTCCCCTCTTTCTTGCTTTTATCCTTACACTGTCAGAAAAGCTATTGGTCCATCAGAAGTAAAGTTCAGATTGGGAGAAATTTCTTTTATTTTCTCTAGGTGTTTTCAAAGTTGTGAGAAATGTCATGCCTTACAGTGTGCACAGGTGGTAGGTGAAATGTCAGTTTGATGGAGGGCTTTGTTTGCCCCACTCAATAGGAAGATAACTGGATATGAGCAGATCAGACACGGGAAATCGTGTGATCCTTGGGAGCGCACCATGACTCTGCTCTGGAGAAGGCTATTCTCTGAAGAGACCAGGGGAATTTCCTAGAATTGATGCCAGTTATACTTCCTTCCTTGACACTTGCATTTTCACAACATCTTGTCATTGAGCTGGGATGACATTATCATGAACTCTGGCCTGGCAGTTAGGAGCCCTGAGCTCTATCCTGGGTCCTTCTGCTGAGTTTGTGTAATGTCCACCGAATCACTTTAATTTTCACAGTCTTATTTGATGCCAAAGACAACACCTACTGATATAATCATTGTCAGGATTCAAAAACACAGCATGAGCATATTTTGAAAAGCATAAAATCCAGTACAAAAACATGCCAGTATCATTTCAGTTCCTTTTCTTAGTGGCACTGATCATAAAAGAAGGAGGAGGTTACAAAGGAAAGAGAGTGACTAGGCAGAGAAAGAGGAAGGGAGGAAGAAGTCATTGGTTCTTTAGACATGCATGAGCTCTCCCTTCCCTCCTCCTCTCACCACCCCCTCCTCTTCTTTTTCTTTTTCTCCTTCTCCTCACCTCCTCCTCCTTCTTCTCTCCCCCTCACCTACACAAACACACATACAGAGGTTTATAGTTATTTAGAAAACAAGATCAGAGTTTCCAAGTCAAAATTCATCCACATCATTTAGTCTGCTTTCTCTTAGGTATTGATTAAACTATCACTACCAATTTCTTTTCCCCATTTTCTTGATTTCTGCCACTTAATATTTTCAAAGTATTTTAATTCTCTCCAAGGGATTCTAGGCATCTTTTTCCTTTTCCCAGGGATTTTCCTGTGAATACACATAGAAAAAACCCTTCAATTTATACAGCTAGGTGGTTCGTTTCTTTAATAATCTGATATCAACATCATAACATTATTAGCTTCACCATACAAGTCAAAAAAAGGAAAAAGTGCCGGTGGTTTCAAAGTAAGTGTCTCCTAACTCACTGAACTTAAGTGACCAAAAGTCCCCAGTTGTCCAGAAGTGTCCTAGGCTCAATGCCCTGGGAAAGCCCTCAGTCCTGAGCAACCTGAGATGGTTGGTCACCCTGAACTCCATAATCCTCATCTACTCCGTGTTCCTGCCACACCACCTTCTTCTAGCAAGGAGAACATAGAAACATTTTTGTTTCTTCAGACTTTTGCATCTCACTGCTGCTGTCCCTCTGCCTCGTACATCTGTGGTTCTAAGGGTTGCCTTGTGTCACACTTCAGGTCTCCAATTTTTCAGGTCCAAACACTTCCTTCTGACTGTCTTATGGAAAGGAAAACCCCATCACATGCCCCTTGGTATCTGTTAATGCCATTCTGACCCTGTCGTCATTGCACTTCTTAGCTTCCCCCTACCCTATGTGTACTTCCTATCTTTTCTTCCAAGACTCTGAACTCCACAAGCATTGTGCATCAACCGTTTTACTAATCACTATGTACCCTGAATCTCATATAGTACCTGGCACACACTGGGCAGATGTGATGAATTTAATAAATATTTGTTGATTGAATGAATAAATTATACACGCTCAAATATTTGTCAGGTGAATGGAATACTAAATTTTCATGGATTGTAAACTAAGTCATTCACTGTTATGGTTTGGATATGAAGTGTCCCCTAAAAGTTCCTGCATTAGCATAGAGATGTTCAGAGGTGAAATGATTAGATTATAAAATCTAATAGGTGGGGAGACCAAAGGAGGCTTTGTTAGACTGAGGACACACTCTGGCAATGGTACTTCTAAAGAATTGTCAAGTTGACCCTGGATTTCTGGATGGTTCTTCTGGGTGGTGGTTGGAGCTCTTTGCTGCCATGCCCTTGCAATAAAATCTAAGAAATGAAGACTATGCTGCTCAAGTATTTTTGTTTGTATTTTTCTAAAGTTCAAATGAATTTTTTTAATGTATCGGTGATTTAGTTAGAAAATTTGCTCACTTTGTAGCCATCTCTGTAATTTACCTCTGGGTACTCAAAATTTTTTGAAAAAATTATACTTTATAATGGGATTGAATAAATGATTAATTTTAATGATTCACTCTCTTCAAGAAACATGGCCCATCTGGTAAAGTAAAAACCTCGTTTTTAAAGTATGCATAGCAGCTCTCATGAATCCACGCGTATGTGTTTGTAATGCTTTTGGAAGCAATAGATGATATTGCAATGTTGTCTTTTAAGGGACTAAATCCATCCACTTCATTAAATTCTAAAACTTTATCTTTTGCTATTCTTACAAGTAGGTTTATTTCTTGTTCCCAAAGATCATCCATACCATTGGCCAAACACTCGTCATGAAATCTTGGGCTGCCATTTCCACAGTAGACAATTATAGAACCGAGTCTAAAGCCAAGGCTTAAAATTGTTGCCTCCCCACAGAGCTCTTGAGTGGTGGTGGAATTGCCTCATGCAAGCTGTCGCAAGCTGTCTCTGGGGTAAACATACCTCCGTTGATGGAACCTGTCTATCATTTGGGAAATGTTAAAGAGGAAAACCTTGGTTCCTCCAGGTGTGTGCATGGACCTATTTTAGTCACCATGTGATTTATTTACTCCACCTTGGGTTTCCATTTTCACTTAAACTTCTCTCTTTAATTTCACCAATAGGGGAGAGGGAGAAAGTTTGCCTTTGAGGAAATGTGATCTAGTCCTTATTTATTTAGATCCGTGTTTTACAGAAACTTGTCCTTTCTGAACTCCTATTGTCCCTGTATATTCTAAGTGTACAGGCCACAAGAAGACATCTCACTGTGATAGGAATTAAAATGCCATAGCTGATTGTCTAGGGTGGGTGTGTGGGTCTGGGTTTTAGAAATTAAAAGCACTGAAAAGGCTGATGTTATGAATAATATAATTTTATTTAAAATCCATGTAGACACCTTGAGTTTTGTTTATATTTTCTGTAGAATTTGTTGGTATACATCTGAAGTAGAGACTTTGGGGAAGTTTCCTTTATTTCCTGAATTCCAGTTTTCTCATCTGTAAAATGAGAAGGCCAGACTGGTGTTTGGGCTCTCTCTCAGTGTCTACATTCTAAGGAAGTTTTCCCTATGGTCCTAGATTATTTATCTGATAGATTGTAAACATCTTGCCATATTCCAGTGCCTGACTTCATTCTTCAAATGGATTCTTTATAAAACCAGGGAGACAAGGAAGAGATATAATTTCTGAGTGACTTTTTATGAAAGGATGTCTTCCTTAATAAATTTGCTTGGAATCCAGTTTGATTTGTCTTCAGATCTCATGAAGTTATTTTCATCCATGAAGAAAGCATGATTACTTAAGCCATTGTGTCTGATTTCATCTCTGAAACCAGAGCCTTCCCTCTGTGATCTGGCTAAGAATAGGATTAACTAGTTTGCCAGAAAGACCATCTCTTTGTACCTCTCTCTACCAGGCTCCCTTTCATTAATATTTTCTCATTATTTCACATTCTGCAATAGTGAAGAGTTATTCCTCATTTTGGGTGTTTAAAAAGTACGTATGTGCGTCCACATGCATGCATTCCCAATACACAAATGCAACACTTGAGTGAATTGCAAAGTGAAAAATGAAGAATTTCCTCAATCTCTGTAATTTTTTTTGATTTGTCATTCCTAACTATTGTATTAAATGCTTGGAGGACATTTTTCTTAAATCACTGTGGTATAAATACAATAAAAGATAAGATGTGAAGGTTCTTCATTTGACCAGTAGATGGAGGTATTTTATAGGAAATTAGCAAGGAGCAGAAGGTTTGTTTTTGGTTTGTGTTTTGTTGCTTTTGTTTATTACAGTTGTTTTTAAAGAAGATGGAGGAACCTACCTGGAAAGGGGAAGTGAAGAAGAAGAGATGGAGAGTCTCCCAGTCCTGTAACATACAGGGCTTCCAAAAATCTATCAACCTCACCCCAAACCTGTTTTCTGTTTGAGGTCTGTTTACCTTCTGCGATTCTCTTTTTTTGAAAGAACAGAAGGATAAAATTAAATTGTTGACAACTCTGGAGGTTTTCTTTCTTTCTTTCTTTTTTTAAAAATATAATCTGTATTGTATCCTTGAGAGTCCTAAAATCTTTTCGGGAGAATGAATAATGCAATCAGTCTCTGGCAATCAGGCCAGCTGAACATCAAGCTGGTGATTTTATCTGAATGTTTAATGCTCACAAGCAAGAGTAGGGTGAGGAGACAACAGCAGAGGCACACAGTTGGCAGTTTCAACCAGCAATTCTGGCTGCGGTTCCAGTGCCCTGATGATTGTGCTGTCCCTATTCCTCTGCTGATCCTCTCTACTGCTCCTATTTGGAATTACTGGTCTACCATTGAGAGGCTGCAGCAAATCCCTGACTATTGTCCCAGTGGCTGGTTGCATTATTCCTGTGGGTGCTGTAGAGAGCCTGCTTCCAAAATCCTAATTACAATAAATTGTGCATTTGTTTGAGTCCCAACATGAAGCTTAGGTGAAAAGAACAGTTGTCACCAATGCCATAGGAGATGAAAGCCATGTTTTCTCTGTCAATCCCCACTGAGTTGGCATGTTCATGTAAACACTCCTCCCCAAGGCCCCCTGTCTCCTTGCAAGCTTTGGCAAAACATAAAAGGATGGGTCTTTAGCTCCATCTTTGGTTTGAGTTATCTAATTAGAGAAACTAAAACACCAGAAGTACAAAATAACTTTCCAAAGATAAAATTCATTCTAATCTACACATTTCAAAGAAAATCCAAAACAATAATATATGATGTATGCATGAGGTGAATAAAATGACTTGGAATGGGTTAATGCCTTCTTTAAGAAATGTGCTTACTTACCCAGCTCTGCTCTTTTTCCCATCAAAGGATAATGCTGCCTTCTTTATTGGTATTTCTGGCTTTCTTCATCAGTATTGTGATTTTAATTGCATTTGTCTATTTTAATTGCCTTTATATGAAAATCCCTTGGTATAGAGCTGTTCACATTAATACACTTATTTTCTTTTTCAGCATGTCCTTGAAATAAGCATCTCTGTAACATAATATGCAAATGCTGTATAGAAAAGTATTGGGGTACAGAAATCATTGAGCATTAAATATGCTTAGCCCCTAGTCTTAGTCATTCCTTTTTAAAAGGAGGAAATGGGGGTTCAGGCAGAGAAATTAGTTCTTCAATCTATGAAAGCAGATTGGAGCTACCCAACCCATTCAACCACATAGGATTTTGGAGAAAAAAGAAACCTATGAAAGTATATAGTCATCAAAGACTCATAGTAAGCTTATTTTGTAAAACCTTTGAGTCTTCTGAGTGTTTTAAAATATCTTCTGATCTCACTTCTAACAAGCATTGAGCTAATGGGGGCGGGTGGCGGGGGAGTACTACATAAGGGATGATAAGAATCAAATCTTTTCTGGCTAGGAGAGATAGTGAAAGGAGAATCAGCAATTTGGTGGCGAGATGTTATTTGCTTGTGATGAAAACCAAACTCCACGGAATGGCCTTCTCTGAACAAGTTTTCCCTTTCTTTTATCATCGATACCGTGTGTAATCCCTAATGCCAAAGGCCAGGTCCCTTTCCACCAAGTACTATGGCAATTTCTGCACCAGAGCAAAGATTGTTCTTTGGAAATCTTGCCATAAGGGGGCAATATTGACTAACTTTTGCCCAGAGTCCCTCAACCTCTGCCACCACTGCCACCAACAACTCCAGTCACCACCACCATCACTGCTCTCATCTTTTTTTTTTTTCTTATTTGTTTATTTATTTATTTATTTGTAAGGGAAAGGTGTGTTTCTTTACCCTGGGATATGAAAAAATAAAAAAAAAGAGAGAGATAAACAATCTTTCAGAAACCACATCCTGCTTTCAACAGGAAGAAATAAAAACAGTCTTGAGAAACATTGAGATAAAAGGAGAGCCTTTGACCATCCCCCACTTCTTGGCAAAAGTCCTGGCTCATCTCAGTGAGGCTAGGACAGATACTGGGTTGTGCCCATTAGTCTCATAATTTGGGAAGGGTTGCTTAGAATACCATTCCTCTCTGGATTTTCTTATGTCAGATATCTGGAACATAGGTTTACAAAGTTAATCCATGCCCTGAATCACCATCTTTGGATTAGATATTTTTTTTGGTACTGGGGATTGAACCTTGGCACTGAACTACATTCCCTACCCTTTTTATTTTATTTATTTATTTTTTATTTGGAGATAGGGTCTTGCTAAGTTGTTCAGGGTCTTGCCAAGTTGCTGAGACTGGCCTCCAACTTGCAACCCTCTGTCTCAGCCTCTTGAGTTTCTGGGATGACAGGCAATTACCACTGTGCCCAGCTAGAAAAATTAATAAAAGAACCCAAATAGCAAATGACTCTGTGCTTCTTCACTCCAAATGTCTTCTTTAGAACTAGCTTTTATTACTATAAAGACCAAGAGTTATCTCTATCATAGACAATCAAGGCCCATCACAGAAATCAACAAATAGGAGAATCTTAAAACTTATTCCCATTTAATGTGCTAAGGAAAAACACAGCACAAAAGGAAAGATTTTTATTAGTTTTGATGTTTCATTAGTTTTAGAAAGACTGTGTTGCTAATAGCAAGGTGGTCCCGGAGCCTCTTCCTTGGCTTTGTGAGTCTCTACCAACTTTCTTCAGCTAAAAAATAACCTTCAGGATCTCTCTTGGTTTCCACACTGAGACACACCGCCAGTCATTTTCCCTCATCCTGTCTCCTATCCTCATTGATGGAGTGAGGCAGCTGGTGGTAGTGGACATGTTCAGAGTCTAATAAGCTGGCCAGGCCAAACATCACCCAGATATCCCACCACCTATTAACCTTTTGGCTAGAGCTGGAGGTGGGCATAGTAGTGCCTCAGGAGGCAGACAAGCCAGCTCTGCTTTCCTGTTGGCTGAGAACTTCTTGTTTGAAAAACACGAATTTCCAGCTAATGGGCAATCTATCACTTGCACTCTAATAGAAATCACCTGTTCCTCGAATAATCATTAAACAAATTGACAGTGCACAATAGCTGGACTTCTCAGCTTTATTACTGCCTGGCTAGAACCTAGTAGATGGAGTGAAAACAACAAAAGCAAACCAGTGCTCGTGATTTAGAAATTAATTATTCACAGGGGAATCATGGCCTCTATTAATTGTGACTCCTTCACCAACAAGTCAAGGGGGCTTTTGTAGCCAGGTGGCAAGCATCCTAGACCCTCATGGGATGGCTCTGACTTGACTTTGCTGTTTAACAAATCTGGTGGTGGTAGTTGGGGAGTAAGAGGGAAAACCAGAAGCCTGGGAGATAAAATACCTATCCCATCTGATTCATAGCTCCCATAGGATTCAGGTTTGGTATTACAGGGAAGTGTTTTATACATTTAAAGTACTAAACTCTCAGTGAGAGAGAGAACTTTGGACACTAAACAATAATAATAGTTGTTATTTATTGAACATAGGGTTCCATATCAAAACTTTATGCAGATTGTCTCACTAAATCATTGCAATAGTACATAGGAACTATAAATTTCTCCACTTTAAAGATTAAGAATTTGAGGTGCAGGGGAATTCAGCGATTTTTCCCAGGGTATCCAAGCTAGTAAATGGTGATTGTGATTCAAAGTCCAGTCTAAATGACTCCAGATAAGTGTTCTCACCACTAAGCTTTGCAGATTGCTTTACAGATGGGTGCTTTGCCTTTATTTTGGGCAGGGAAACCTTCAGTATCTGAGGCTGCCTCCCTGCAGAGATGTTAAACCTTCTTCCTTCTTCCAGGCCACATGGTTCATTACAAAGGGGCACTTGATGTTAATGAAGGATCTTTAATGGCCTTATATAACTATCCTGATTGCCTCTGCTGCTCTGATTTGGAAATCATGTTGTATCTAAGGGGACCTCTTTAGTCTAACGAGAGAAAAAGGAGGCAGAGGGTGGAGTAAAGGGAAGGCAGAGCACATTGAAAAGATGAAGCCAGCTACCACCCTAATTAGCAGTATTTTGCAGCCTGCACGGAGCAGAGGAGAGTTCTCCTAAGGAGCAGCCAGACTAGGAGACAGCGATGCTTTGAAGGAGCTGCCGTTCCCTAGGAGACAGGCAGGTGTGGACTCTGGGAGGTAGGGCCAGGTTCATCTAGAACAACTTCATTGTGAACTCTGTACTCTGGGGACTATGTTCAGAACCTGGGAATAGCTCTATAGCTCTGAACTATACTAGGAAGGTGATATAACCTCTGCTCTGTCATTTGCCATTGTGTGCTTAGTGTATGTGTCTGGAATTAGGTCAACTCTTCCATCTATCCTTTCAAGGCACAAGTTGTTGATTGGGGCAGGTTGACAGAGGGGTATTAAATTCTTGTGAATTAATTTCACTTTTATAAATCAACAAATCACTTAGCTGAGAGTCCCCCATCTGTTTTTTGTCTCCTCCATGGCAACTTGCAAAATCTGTCCACATTGTAAAAGACAAGTTTAGTGGAGGAGAAGTTGTGCAGTCAGGGCAAACATACAAAAGGCAGTGAAAAACTATGAAGAGGCATTTAGTACTTATAGCCTCAACTATGCAACCCTAAAGAGGAACATGGGATCAGATATTGTCAAAAGCAACAGATAGTGGTAGATACCTGGTAGAATTTAGACTGCGAAGGAAGGAAACAAAGAGTTATTCCAGAAAATGCCATCAGATGCAAGGATAAGCATATGCACAAAGGGAAGAAGAAAGCAGAAACAACATCCTTGGTACCTCGCCATTGTACATCTCCTTTGCAGTAACAATCTTGGATGGGGGTGTTCAGATACCGATTTTACTCAAGGGTGTGAGTTAACTTGTCTAGATCACAGAACTGATCAGGAATAGAAGCCCCAACTCTTTGATCCTCCAGTCTGGGTTCTTTCCTTTAAACCATGTCTCTTCTTAATTTCAGAGCTTGATTCTTTAAAGGAGAAACGAGATCTATACGTAAATGTCTAAAGAAAAGAAAGAAACTAAAAGCTAGAAGAAAATTCAGTCATTAGTTATTTGAACTGATAGGGGCAAAGACTTTTGACGTATATAAAGAATGAAAATAATCACAAAAGGGAAATGGATTTCTTTGCTTGTATGGAAATTAACTTCTTTGTACTTTATAAACATCATAAAATTAAATCAAGCAACATATTTTTAGTGGAAATAATTGGTACAAATTTTGATAACTCTCATAAATAACTCATAAATTTTGAAGAAAGTAAACACTACAAGCAAAACAGAAAGGAATAGGAACATTCAGTAACAAAGACAAAAGTTAATATTTGAAAACTGAAAGTTCAAATAAGAGAAATTTTCTTCATCATGAGTGAAAAAGTGTTACTTCATCTATTGTTGTTGAAAATGTAGATGTTGCCAAAGTATCAAAATATTCATTTATTTGACTTAATAAGTCACTTTTTAGTTATCTGTCCTTAGGAAGTAATCATAATTTGGGAATAAAAACACCTGAAAAATATATTTTAGTATTTAAATTAATTTTTAAAATGATAAATGAAACTTGACATATAAATGGTGTAGCATGTGATGTTTCAATACATGGATATGATGTCTAAATAAGGTTAAATACATCTATCTCCTCAAACATCTATCATTTCTTCAAGATAGTTTATAATCTTAATGGAGAAATAATGGAAAATACCTAAGAGTTAAATGAAAGAATAAATAAATGAAGACATCTGTTGGTGGGTTATTATCCTGTCATACATATTATGGAGAATTATCAAAACTAACATTGCTTTCTTATTTAAAGGTAACAACCTTGAATGTACACTATTGTCCCCAGAATACTTAAATATATATGCTTTGGGAAAAGAGGACTAGAAGGAAATATAATGAAGACTGCTTGTTATCTTTTATGGTAAGATTATAGGTATTTTAAAAAACATAGTTCTCATAGTTTCTATAATGAACATGCACTATTTCATAGCAAATGTTTTAGATAAAGTAATCATTCATCTTGTAGCTGTTTCTTTACTTACTCATCCATAGAACAAGAGATTACTGAGAAACTACTCTGTGGTCACTAGGATAAACAGGGTCCTTGTTCCTAGGAAAGTTTCAAACAAATCATCAAGTGTAAAATAAAACAAGTACTATGAACAGATAATACATTTCCCTAAGATTCAAAACATGTAATCTAAAAGTGTTGATCTCATAAAGATAGAGCTAGGAGAGGCTGTTCATTGAGTACAATGTTATAGTTAGAAGGAGTAAGTTCTGGTGTTTTACTGCACAATATACAAATTGTATATATGTTGCAGGTTCTCAAGGTAATCATAAATGTTTAAGGTGTTAGGTATGCTAGTTGTCATGATTTGATCATTAGACCATGTGTAAATGCAGTGAAACATCACATTGTTTCCCATAAGTATGCTTAATTATTATTATTTAATTATTACTTTATTAACCTAAAATAAGTATTACTTTATTAACCTAAAATAAAATAAAATAGAAAAGAAGAATTCAAAACAAAGTCACTTGACTCAAACTATCTGGGAGGTGTAGTTCTTAACTCTGCATATGAGAATCACATGGGACACACAAAAATAAACAACCCCATCTTCCATCCCCTACTCCTCTCACTTAGGCCCAGGTTCCACTCCCTAGGTAATAAGACATCAAATCAGGTGGGTTGAGAGCAACTGGCTGAAGTGAAGATGAGGAGCAGATACTGGCAGGGGAGGCGACTGGAATCATGCCATGTGTACAGGGCCCTGTGGGGTATGGGATTTTAATCTTGTTAATTTTATTATTGTTAGCACAGGAAAGCCTCCAAAGCATTTTGAGTAGAGACCAGACATTCAAATTATATTTGTCTAAATCTGTCTCTGCAATAGGCAGAAGAGATGGCAGCGGTGGGGATCAGAATGAAAAACTGTTGTCAAAGCCAAGCCAAGGAATACGACATCATGGAATTAAAGGATGGCCAAAGAATCAGAGAAGGGCAGATGGGTTTGAAAGTTATTTAGGAGGTAAAATCAAGATTACTTTTTTGTGATTGTGTGTGAGAATTGTGGTAAGGCATGATGACATTTATTGTGTGAAATCTAATGGAGATTTATTTACTTGACTCAAAAAGGTGTTAACAGCTGATGAGCTTTATAATTTTTGGGGGAAAAATCTTTAAAATTTTCCCTTATTCAATGTGAACTTAACCCAGAATGATATTTTTAGGTTTAAATAGAAAATAAATTACTTTTTCAGTCTTAACTATGATGTCACCATGAACAGGGCATACCCCTAGGTCACCAGTTGGAGTATGGAACCTCACCCTAGATTCATAGTCCTCAGAAAGATGACACCAGGCTGTTTTGACACACTCACTCAATAGATCTGAAGTGAGCTAGTATTTGTTAGGGAAGGAAAGAATGTGACTATTTGAGTGTCCATATGTACTTTATTTCATGTAAGGGACAGTGAAATTTGATTTCTAAATTATACATTCATAATGAAGTTTCTTCTTTTTGTTCATTATATTAAATGACATAATTGTCAATCTATTTTCATTGTTAAGAACATCTAATAGATAAGGGTGCATTTCAGTCTCTTGCAGTAAAACAAATCCCTTGGTTCAGGATAACATAGGCTATCTAATGTTTGATTGTATAAGACCACAGGGGTTTCCCATGAACACCTGTTTTTGCTTTTTCCCTTTTTTGTTCCCTGACATCATGGACCTGCTGTGTTTACAAAAAGGTAAAGTACTGAGCAATAGTTTTATGCTTAACATTGTTTTGGGGACAGAGTTAGGAACACAATATATCCTCATAAGCTGGTTGGAAGACAGAGAAATAGGCACAGGATAATTTAAGAAGTAGACTCTGAAGGGTCCTACTGGGAATCCAAACCCATAACAAAAAAGAAAAGACTTAGAATTTGCAGATGACAATGAAATTTCAGTTATTTGGGCATATATATTAATTGGTCATTTTGCAAGCCTCACAAACTTGAACTTTATGTTCCAGAATGGGCTAAGATGCCAAGTCTCCTGGTAGATGATCTTAGTTGGCATCCTGGAATTTAGATAGTGACTCGGCTCTGTCCTGTATTCAGCATTGTGTTTTCTTTATGACTTGTGATTGAATTAAAAAATCACAACCAAAAACAAAAATGAAAAACCCTCAGGACATGGAAACACATATTTGTTTCTTTTTTTAAAAAAAAAAAACGACCTTGAAAAGAAAATAAACAACTAAGTTTGAGATTAAAAAGGTAAATGATTATATTTCTCAAATAGAAAAGAAAATTTAGGAATTAACTAATGAGTTCAACTAAGAATTGTGCACTGTACAGAAAAACAAGAGTAAGCAATCTGGGAAACTATTTCAGCAATTCTGCCAGAATTTATTTTAATAGCTTCATAAAAGGCTTAATTCTGAATTCATAGAATCATTAATTGTCTAAGGGGGTTACTTAAAATTTTAAGTAATATTTTTAGGCATTTTATAGAGAATGATATGTAATAGTGTTATACTAAATTTTGTCAATTTGAGAAGACTTAGGAACATTTTAGTCATGGATGCATATTTCTTAAAGTATTAATGTATAGTGCAGATATGAACAAAAGTATTTAGAGAAGAGGCAAAGTCCTTTAAAAAGAATTCCCTTTACCAAGTCAGACAAGGATTTGGAGATAAGGCATTTTGAGAGTCATAAAAGTTTTTTAAAATTTATTTATTAATTTTTAATTATCCAATATAACCTATGTATATTATTTAAGAAAGGATAAGTAGAAACAATACAATGTAGATCTAATAAACTATCAGCTATTCAATACATAAAACTGCTCTCTATATAAAAATTATGTTATTCTATATAAAGAAATTAAAAAGAGTATATATAAATATATATATATATACTGTTCATTGAAAGTGCATATAAAGATGTTTAATATGAAGAATGTAATCTGCTTATAATTTTGTGCAAAGTTAGAAAAATTATGATTGTAATAATTTTTTTTTTCTATTTGACTCAACAAATATTTTCAGTGAATAGTGTGTACAGCTTCTGAAAATTTGTTTTCTTTTCTGTTA
>PVHX01008383.1:0-35323 GCA_004024805.1 Geosciurus inauris | reverse complement strand
AAAAAAAGAGTCTATAGAGGATGTAGGAATAAGACTAAAAACATGAAATAGAATTAATCACACTGGTTTTCTGTATTCAACAAAAGCATTTCCCAAATAAAATGGATGGTAAAATGGAAAGAAAATCAGAGAAGGAAAAAAGAGTAAAGAAATAAAGAAAATGAATAAAATTAAACAAGTTTTTAAACATTGTTTTAAAATTAAGAAACTGATTTTATATTTCATCTTTGATATGTTGAGTAATCAAAAGTCATCAATCTTATCCTTACAGTAACAAAAACGACTGAAAATCAAATTACATTTCTTGAACCCAACAATGTACTGCGAGAGCTGTCAACTGGTATATATAATCTTGAAGAAAGGCTGGAGACAGAATATGGGCTAATTTGAGATTAAGGAAACCTTGGGGTCCTGTAGACTTAGAGAAACCCTCACAGTTCCACAGATTTCCTTCCAGATACCTGACCAGTTTCCCACTGAAGGTTCCCCAGAGACCTCATGTCTCTGATAGGATTAGGTTATGAATTAAAAATAAAGTCAATTAAGGACACAGTTTCAAAGAAAAATATTGGGAATCTTACAGTCAGAAATGGGAGTAAGGGTGCCAGTGGGGGTGGTACACGTTGATGAAGCACTTGTGAAAGTTGTAGTCCTCAGATATAGACCCACTTAAAGATTGGATAAGATTAGAAAAAACTCCTTTGTCCCATATCTGACAGGCACAACATCAAGGATCTGGTATAATAACAATCAATTACAGCTGAAAGAGTTATAATACACAGATTCTTTCTCCCTGAAGTAGTGTTTAAGGAAACTCAAACAGTGAGATAAAAAAAGTACAGGATGAAAACTTATAGCCTCTGGTACCTTTAGCTACAAGCAAGCATTAAACACCAAATAGGTCCTCACCAGATAAAATAAATACTCCTATCAGTGGCCTATTTTACCTCATTTTTTATTATTCGATAAAACATCTCTGGCTTTCAACAAAAAATTACAAAACAGGCCAGAAGTCATGCTAAAATGTAGTCTGAAGATAAAAATCAGACTCAAATATAGCATGCATGTTTGAATTTCCAAGTTAAAAAAAACTAAAGTGATTAAGATGTTAAGTACTCCAATGGGAAAAAAGTATACAGCATGCAAAATCTTATAAACTATGTTCAGGAAAATGGAAGCTTTAAGAATCAAAACAAAATTCTAGAAATCAACCATGCTGAAATAGAAAGGAAGAGTGCCTTCTGATGCCATCGATTAAATTATGGCCAAGGAAAGGAACCATGATCTTGATGATAAGTTAATTAAAAATTTCCCAAACAAAAATACAAAGGAAATAAAAGCAACCCAAAAATGTGGGACAATATAAAAGAATAAATCATGCATAATTAGAATACAAAAGGAAGAAAGAAAAAGAGCAGAAAAAATATTTGAAGTAAAACTATCTGAAAATTTTTAAAAACTAAGATGAGATAAAAAGCACCAATTTTGAGAAAATATCAGGTAGGAGAAGTACCAAATATAAATAGGTGAATAAATAAAGTAATACCTAGTCATGTCATATCCAAATTACACAAAACTAAAAACAAAGAAAAAATTTGAAAGAAGAAAGAAAAATAATTGCCTTATACAGTTATAGAGGAATAAGGGTAAGAAATTTATTGGATAGCATAATAACTGATTTTTATCTTCAGCTAATGTTTCTAATACAGTTCTTTTCTCCATTGTAAGCACAGCCCTGAGCCAACATCTGTGTGAATTCCACAATTTGAGTCTTTTTAAAATTCAATCTGCCAGTCTATGTCTTTTAATTGATGAGTTCAGGCCATTAACATTCAGAGTTATTATTGAAATATGGCTTGCATTCTTGTTCATTTTAGTTTATTTTTGGTTTTTAACTTGACTTTGTTTATCTTTTGATTGGCTTTTCCTTTACTGTGGTTCCTCCCTTTGCAGATTTTCATTGTTGTTTTTCATTTCCATCTCATGGAATATATTGCCAATAATGCTCTCTAGTGCAGGCTTTCTTGCTGTAATTTTTTTTAACTTTTGTTTATCATGGAAAGTTTTTATTTCATCATCAAATCTGAAGCTTAATTTTGCTGGATATAAGATTCTTGGTTGGCACCCATTTTTTTTCAGAGCTTGATATATGATGTTTCAGGATCTCCTGGGTTTAAGGGTCTGGGTTGAGAAATCTGCTGAAATCCAAATTAGTTTCCCCCATATGTAATCTGCTCCTTCTCTCTTGCAGCTTTTAAAATTCTATCCTTATTTTGTATGGTAGGCATTTTCATTATAATGTGCCTTGGTGTGGATCTATAGTAGTTTTGTACATTTGGTGTCCTGTAAGACTCTTGTATTTGATTTTCCAATTCATTCTTCATGTTTGGGAAATTATCTGATATTATTTCATTGAAGAGATTATGCATTCCTTTGGTTTGTACCTCTGTGGCTTCCTCTATCTCAATAATTCTTAGATTTGGTCTTTTGGTGTTATCCCATAGTTCATGGATGTTCTTCATAGTTTTTTACCATCTTCATTGTATGGTCAATTTTCTTTTCAAGATTATATATTTTGTCTTCATTGTCTGAGGTTCTGTCTTCCAAGTGATCTAGTCTGTTGGCGATGCTTTCTATTGAATTTTTTATTTGGTTTATTGTTTCCTTCATTTCAAGGATTTCTGCCTGGTTCTTTTTCAAAGTCTCTATCTCTTTCTTGAAGTAATCTTTTCCTCCTTGTATTTGTTCTCTTATCTCTTTGTTGGAGTGATAAATTGTTGCCTTATTTGCTCCCTTTATATTGTTCTGTTCTTCAATTGTTGCCTTATTTGCTCCCTTTATATTGTTCTCTTCTTCACAGATCAATGTCCTTCTCTGACATTTTATCTACTGTGCCATCAATAGATTCTATTGTTGTAGCATCTTGGTTTGTTTGGGGCATTTTCTTCCCTTGCTTCTTCATATTGTTCATGTGTCTTCTTCTCTAGCAATGCTGATTTGAGGTATTACAGTTTCTACCCTATATCTTGTAGTGTCCCTGCAAGTTATCAATACCTCACCTCTGGTGTAACTGGGCTTGCAGGGACCTTGGGGATGATCTTCTTGGTCCTGGCTATTAATTCTAGATGGATGTAGGCAGGGACAGCCACCAGTTGGTAGATGGGGGGCCGCAGTGGTCTCCTCCTCCGAGAGTCATAAAAGTTTGATAAAGGTAATACTAATGGAGAGGGACAGACACATACGATGAGGATGTACTGATACAGGTATGAGGTTGGAATTCTATGAAAATGCATATTGTGTGGAAATCTAAGTGAACAAATCTCAAAAACATTGAATGGAAAATCAAAGAACTAGAATTACAGTCTTACCTCTGCTTCCAACCAACTCTGTGACTTTGGGGAAGTCATTTATTTATCCTCTTGCATTCTTAATTTCTTTTATGAATCTTAATTTCTTCATCCATAAAATGATTTCAAGGGCCAGGGTAATGCCTGAGGTACAGCTCAGTGATTTTATGGCTTGAAGGTAATCACACTATACTATTTTTTTTTTTTTGGTTCTTCTATTGAACATTAGATATTGTTCAAATAATATCCTTAACATTACTTTTAAACATTGTTTTAATGGCATTGTAATGCTTACTGTATTATCTTTATTATTTAGGCTTTTCCTATACATTTAAGTTGTTTGCAATGCTTTTATTATAAAGATGCTGCAATAAGCATCTTTGAAAATATTTTTCTCCATTTCTAGTGACTTCCTTGGATTAATTCCTAAAAATAAAATTACTATGTCCAAGAAATCAAGCATTTTTAAGGAGCTGATATTTATTGCCAAAAGTCTTCTTAGGAAGCTTGTGCTATTTTTATTTTTACTGAAACTCCTAGGCCTTCTCCATTTCACCCACATTATCACATTTAACATTTTTCTTACATTGGCTCAATTGACAATTTACTGTACTTTCTCATGTTAAGTTTTATTTCTTCTTTCATTTTAAAACTAAGCATTTGTACATGTGCATTTGTAAGTCACAGTTCTTCACCAGTACATTATCTGTTAATATTCTTTGACCTTTTCCCCTCCACATTGGAAAACCAGTCCTTCCTTTGTTCTAGTGAAGAACATCTTTTAAGAATATTAACCTTATGGTTCTTTCATTTGTTATTCATTTGTTATTTACCTACTGGTGATTAAAATTTTTCAGCAGTTGCCAAAACCCAGAGCATTTCTGGGACCTCCCCCTTATCACATTATTTTCTAGAAACTTGGTTAGGGGAAATAGGGAGAAACTCACAAGAAAATCAGACATCTGTCTAGTGGAGTCATGACTGCTCCTCGGCTCCATTGTCCTTGACCACAGCCTGATGCTGTTTCTCCAAATTCCCAAATGGACACAGGAGCTTTTCCCTCTGACTGACCATCAGGCATGTATCTCTGTGACTTTTGGCTGTTTTTTTGGGAGGAGATTCCCACACCAGATCATTGGGTCCTTCAGTTCCTTTCTGCTGCAGTCTCTCCTCTGACAACAGAGATCTCTCAGGGCTTAGAATGTGGTACAGTTGAGGGTAATGGGCAGGCCAACTTCACATTTCTTGGAGGTCTTTGTGCTTTATCTGTAGGCTCTAGCACTTTCTTCCAGAAATTTTCAATTTTCTCCTTTCTATCCAATCTACAGGTCAGATCTATGGATGCATTCAATTTTGATTGTGTTCAAGCTTTGTGTTCTTTCTTGGATTGGCTCCTCCATCTTCCTAAGTGAAATGCTGAGGTGAGTGTCCCCAATCTTTTCCTGAGCATTCCATGGCAGTTGAGTGATCATGTAATTTGATGGATGATGGGGTGGTTCAAGGGTAATGTGATACCTTCTGAGGGAATCACCATGTCTGTTTAACCCCTACCCAAATACTGCTACATACTGTGCAAATACTATTCCTAAGTTTGTTTCTGATGTTTTGCTGTACAAAGGAGTTCAACTTTTATGTAATCAAATTTCTTTTTTCTTTTTTTCAATGAAAACACCCCAAGCATCTGAATATTAAAGTAAATTTGCAAGATACTTCCCATGAGATGCTTAAAAGAGAAAGAGAAACTAGCCCTACCAGTTACTGTCCTATGTGTGCTCAATGATCTGCTTCCCAGTGCCTGCAGGTTGTGGACACAAGTCAGTGTTTTTGTGGATGTAGGCTGACTCCCTACTTCTTTGCTTGCTCTCAGTTGGAAATCTCTCAGCCCCTTAAGGCCATGGGTATTCCTACTCATGTTGCCACCTCCATTTCAAACCAGCCATGTTTATCCAGTTTGCAATGTTTATCAAGTCATAGTAATCAAAAAGGTTTCCTTTGGTAGAATAATCAGGCAAATATATCCAAATGATAGAGTAGAAAAATTCCAGAACAGACTTCACATGAGTACATAATATGTAATAAGGATTGTTAGTGAGAAAGAAGTGTATTATTGCATCAGTAGTACTAGCAGAGTTGGCTATTTAGATAAAACATCAAGGCAGAACTTCATGTGGCTATGAAGTAATTATTTAACTTATTTTTAGTTAGGTAATTTTTCTTAAAGCATCAGACACAGTTCTAGGTACACAGTTTTGTCTATTATGATTTGGGTCTTAAATGTCCCCCAAAGGCCATGTGTGGAAGGCTTGGTTCCTAGATGATGGTACTGCTGGGAAGTGGTAGAACCTTTAAAATGCATTATTGTTAAAAAGTTAGGTCTTCAGGGGTATCACCTTGAAGGAGATATTGAGACTCCAACATCTTCCTCTTTTCTCTTTGCTTTCTGGCTACCGTAACTGAACAGCTTTCTTCTGATACACATTCTCTCCCATGATAAACTGCCTTTCCAGAGGCCCAGAGGCAATAAAGCCAAGCAGCCATGAACTTAAACCTCTGGAGTCATAAACCAAATTAAATCTTTTATCCTTTTAAGTTGTTTATCTCAGGTGTCTTGTCATAGTGATGGAAAGCTGATTAATACTAAATCTATGAAATATAAAAGGACTCTGACTTATTCTAATGTGGAGAAACAATCTAAATGAGAAACAAGATAATAAAAAATTTAGACTATAGATGCTTAGAAGACAATGGACCAAATAATGCACTAGAGAACAAATGGAGAGGTCATAGAAAGCTCTCAGAAGAAAGTATTTGAACAAAGGCTGCAAGAATCACCTCTTCAGCGAGGAAATAGAGAAGAGCAAGATGTCTGTAGATGACAGGAAGTGGCCCCTCTTCTGTGTCTTGATGGCTCTAGTGGGGAGATTGCAGGAAGAAAGCAGAGTATGTAAAAGCCAGTAGGGCAAAGGAGAACACTTGTGCTGCTGCATGGCCCTTCATTGTGAGGAAAAAGGAGAGGAAGATAAAAGGCCACAACTGGGAGAATTTTGGAGAAATGAAGTTGTTTGAGGAGAGCCAGCTCTCCACCAAAGCAAAATGATCAAGAATTGGAGAAAGATTCACTGTTTCCAGGTGAGGGGACCCAAGGTGAACAGTGGCGGCTTTCCAGGGGCAGGAAGGAGAAAGAAGCATATTAGAATATGAAATGTTCAGTGCAATCAGGGGATAAGAGTATAGGTGACAGTAAAGGGATGAGAGTACAGGCAGTATCTCAGGTAAAGAGGGATGAAAGGTATTGCAGGATTATTCCAGATGCATTCTCGGAGGAAGGGTGACAGTTTAAAGTGCAGACTTGAGAAATAAACTAAATAATATTGAGTGTTTCCTTTGCAATTTTAGATGATGTATGTATAAAAATATTGACTGAAAGTAGAACTGAGTGTAGGAGGGCAGTGTTTTTATTGGGAGTGAGAGGTAAGATGTTGGTCTTTGTGTAACTACTTTCTCAATCATTTTCTATTGTAATGGTCAGTCAGAAATATAGGAATGACTTTATAAGACAGTTATACATATGGGTACCACAATTTTCAGATAGGACTCCATCAATAAAAATAAAGGAGGATTCTCACCCTAAGGTGTCATTTCTATTAGAGAGCTGTAAAAATGTATTTTAGATCAATTTATGGCCTATAATTACTTGGCAAAATCAAATTTAGGCCCCAAGCAATATCATCCAAGAGTTGTAAACCATGCTGAAAATGATGTGGATCCATATCAGTTTGAAGTTGAGCTGAAAGAAATAAAAATGGACTCTGATATTCAGTAGAGGAATTTATAGAATAGTATTGAACATCTTGCAGTAGATTGAGTAGCTAAGAGTGCTGGAGAACTAAACTATGAAACCATCCAGCCAAAGCAAGAACTAAAATTTCACAACAGATCTTTCTAGTGAAATATCAACATCACTGCTAATTACAATTGGCAAAACACATCCCCAAAGGTAGCCATACCCTAGTCACCCTAATTCCTAGAACCTATGACTATGTTAACTTACATGGCAAAAATAATTTGGCAAATTATGTTTTGAACACTAAAAAAGGGAAATTATTCTGTGTTATTCAGGTAGGCCCAATCTCATCATATGATCTCTAAAACAAAACTTTCTGAAAAGAGGAAGAAGAAATGTGGCAGAGGTAAATGTTACAGAAATTTGAAGCATAAGAAGGACTCTGTACTATTGCGGGCATAGAGACGGAGGTGGGAAAATGATAAGGAATACCTGTGACCCTAAGGGGCTGACAGAAATTCCCAGTTGTCAGCAAGCAAAGAAATGGGGACTCAGCTTGTATGTACAAGAAACTTAATTCTGTCAACAGTCTACACAAGCGTGGAAGTAGAACATCAAGCAAATACAAAACAAGGCAAGGTTACAACTTGACTGTAAAGATACAGTGGGCTATTTTTAGATTCAGAAAGTATATCACTCACATAGACTTCTAAAGAAAGATTAGCCAAAAGCTCTGGCTCCCATTACTCTTTGTTCCACACATCAGAAAGGATGACACAGAGACAAAAGGGGGCCTATAATAAGGACCTTGGGATGTTGTTGCTGAAGAACAACAATTTGAGACTATAGCTAAGCAGTTTATATCCTTCAGCTCCATCTTTAAGGGAGTAGAGAAGAAAGTCCCATACCTTATCAACACCTTGGAGGAAAAGTGAAGATCTCTCATGAAAGCCTTCAGGGAGATAGGTCCAATGGGAGATGGCCTCAGGGAAGTTCCCCAGCATCTTCCTATCCTCTAATAATATGAGAGGATTACAATCCTTTTTCCAAGGCTTAGATAGTAGCACTTCAAGCCTTTGCCTGCACCACCTATATGTATACACACAAGGTCACTAGAGTACTAGGGCAGAGCTACTGTATGACACAGAACCTGTCCAGAGCCTCCAAGACAGAATTCAGGCTGGCTACTCTCTTGATTTCTTCCTTATGAGACCTATAGTATAGAATCAGTCAAGACCATCTGGACTTCTGACATACAGAACAATGAGAGGCTAGATGTGTGTTGTTTTAAGGAGCTAAAATAGTGATCATTTATCATATAGCAATAGAAAACCAAGAGTTCTGAGCACCAGAGGAGGCCAGTAGTTTACCTTGTGCTCATCACTGGATGCTGTTGCTGGCAATACAGAGGCTGGTGCCCTTGAAAACTGGATGAAGCTCATGTCCACTTGCAGAGATTTTTTCCTCCTGTTTTGCTTTTTTGCTTTGTCAGTTCTATTCAAGTTACAGAACACATGTTTGTTATTGGCTCTGTTTGCATCAGTACCCACATGATAACTACAAGGAGGCATGGAAAGTGAAGACCTGGCCTATGTTATTTCTATAATGGGGTGGGAGGTATATTGTGCCTCTTATCAAGACTCACAATGTCGGGAGTTGCCCTAATATCGAAAGGAGATTCAAATGATGGTTGAAGAAAAGTGTTCTTACTGCTATGTATCACTGTTTTCATTGTGCAATATCAAGATGAACTTTGGGCTCCTGTGGGTTCAGGACTTCAATGTTTCAGGACAGTGCTTCCAACAAGTAACTCAACAACAGTTCCATTGGATTCGAAGCTGAGGCATTCAGCTAGCTAATTTGGGCTTTCTCACCATTAATTAGATAGAAGGAAAGGAGGTTATGATATCAAGATGTTAACCAAGAAAATTGATTATTAACAAGGAATATGTTTGTTGTATAATGTGAAATTTTGTGAGAAGACAATTATGTATGTCAATGTAAGAGGACTCCTGTCATCTCAGTCTCTTAGTTTGTGTCCATGTATGTTCAGGATGAACGGGTTGCTTTGTTGGTTCCTGGTAGAATGAATATCAAATCTGTGTACAGAACTCCTGTTATTGCTTTTTTCTCCTAGTTAACCTTGTGCCGGTCTTCATATGCTATTCTATTCTATTACAGAGCCAGCTTCTTCTAGAAGATGGAAAAGATAGCATAAACAACGAATCTACAGGCTTGAACTCATCTGTTTTAGTCAGCTTTTTCATGGCTGTGATTAAAATGACCCAATCAGAACAATTATAGAGGAGGAAAAGTTTATTTGAGGGCTCACAGTTTCAGAGGTCTCAATCCATAGACAGCAAGCTCCATTCATTGGGGCTCAAGGTGAGGCAGAACTTCATGGTGGAGGGAAGCGTGTCATGATCAGAAAGCAGAGAGAGAGGCTCCACTCTCCAGATACAAAATATATACTCCATAGCTATGCTCCTAATGAACTGCTTCCTCCAGCCACACCCTACCACTCAGTTAATCCCATCAAGGATCGATTCACTGATTAGGTTAAGGCTACCACCCAATCGTTTCTCCTCCAAACCTTTTTGCATTATCTCATACATGAGCTTTTGTGGGACACATCACATCCAAAGGATAACATCTTCATTAAAATGTAGGTTTCTTGGCCAAAATCAACATTCTGTGGGATATTATCCTATTCCCTAAATAGCATTAGGACAGCATGAGGTATGCATGTATGTGTAAATTAATATTTATCTATATTCTAGGAATGGTCAGATATCATGTAAAGAATGCTCCTCAATAATTTACTCCTTAGGATCCTTCAAAGACAGTTGAAGAATACCTGAAGGGCTTTATCCTACAGTTTCCAATTCACAGAAAAAGCAACAGAGTATGCTTCATATAACACCGTCTGATTTGGAATTGGAGGGTTTATTAATTGATAAAATGACTAAAAATATGTTGTAGGAGAACTAACAATGTTCAATATGTTCTGACTGGAAAATATTTGTGTTCTAGTCTTGCATAATTAATTCTCAAAAATTCTAGTGAGCTAATTTTTTTTTGAGTAGGACCCTAGGTCCAGAACTCTACCTATCCTCTACTTTTCCACTGCATAGAGAATTCTTGGCTCAATAAGAGTAGAAACATAGTTTTTCTGCCATCAGAATACAGTGTACCTCCTTATCTGTGGGGTATATGTTTTAAGAGCCACCCCGGTGCAGGCTGAAACCTTGAATAGCACCAAATTCTGGTGCATACTATTCCCTCAACCACACACCCAACTTTAATTCTTCTTTCCTTCTCCACTAAGTACTTATGCACTATGATCATAAATTTTGCAGTTTAAGGTGTAATATCAAAACTAACACACATTTGTTTTCCATGTTCAAAACTTCACAAATAGAACATTCATTCTCACCATAGATCTTAGTAAACTCACCAGGTACTGTTTTTTCTTTCCTTATTAAGTCAAGAACTTTTCATTTATGGAAGCACATTACAGCTTCTCTTTGGCATATCCGAACTTACAGCATTGTTATTCTTGTGCTTAGGGGCCACTGTAAGTAAAATAAGAATTAGTTGAACATAAGTACTGTAATCTCAGTTGAGATGTTGCTGAGTGGCTAGTGGGTGGTAGTATATACACATTGGATACATTGAACAAAGGAGTGATTCATGTCTTAGGTGGGATAAAGCAGGATGATATGAGGTTTTATCACCTGACTTGGAATGGTACACAATTTAAAAATGATAAATTGTTTGTTTCTGGATTTTCCACCTAATATTTTCAGATTATGGTTGACCACATGTAACTGACAATGCAGAAAGCAAAACCATAGATGAGAAAGGCTTACTAGAATTACTGTATTTATTGGAGTTGGCTCAGGGTAAGTGGTTAATGCAAGGCACTGTAGAGTGCCTAAAGAGAAGAGTGAAAACATTGGAGGGTGAGGAGTTCTCCAAATGTGCAAGAACTCATGGTTTGCATGTTTTGATGCCTGGTCACTAATAAATATTTGTACTTGTGGCACAATTAAGAGTGCTTTTTGCTGCTTTTTTTTAAAAACAGCAAATATATATGGCAATAGCATTGTAGAACAAACAACTGGCTCCATCTCTCACTGATCATTGGTGGCAACCAATACTCACCCAAAAGAATCAGACCACTCTGCATGGCTAAATTAGCTTAGATCCATTCTAAAACAGCACTCTTTATGCTCAGAATTTCACAACATAACTGAAGGAAGTAGTTATTTTATCCCATACTTTTTACACTTCTCTAGTAAGGATTCAAAAATTTCAGTTCATGAAATACTGAGAACAGTAATTATGTTTTCATCACCTTATTACCCTAGATATTCTTGCATAAAAGACCTTCCTTCAGTTTCTAAACACCCAATGTATGTATATAAGTTCAAAAAACTAGATGCTGAGAGTGTTATAGTTTGGGTCTGGAAAATACACCAAAGGTTCATGTTTCGAAATCTTGGTTCCCGGTGTAGCAATGTTCACAGGTGGGGATTTGGGGAAGTGATTAGATCATGAGGGCTCTGACCTCATCATTGGATTAATGAGGGATTCATAGCTGAATAGACTATGCAGATGTGTTAAAATTGGTAGAAGGTTGAAATTAATTGGAGGCAGTGGGTTCTTAGAGGCACAGTCTTGGGGACTCTATCTTGTCCCTGTTCCCTTTCTCTCTCTTTGCTTCCTGGCTACCATGAGGTGAGCACAGCTTTCTTCCAACACACCATTGTAGCATGATACTGTTTTTTCTCAGGCCCAATAGCATTGGCTGACCATGGACTGAAACCTCTGAAACTCTGAGCCAAAATATGTTTTTTCTTTTGAGTTGATTTTCTCAGGCATCTTTTCATGGACATGAGAATCTGACTAATATTGAGACATGAGTATGTGCTCATGTTTGAGTATGTGTATGGGGATAGGGATGCTGTTGCGCTGTGCAACAAATCAATCTGTGTTTAGAATGAGATATGTACTCCCACAAAGTATACCTAGGTAAAAAACTGTATTTGGTAAAGATTAGTTTTTATTCAGACTGAGGTAATTTCTTTTGATACTTAAAATACTTTAGAATGCAGTTATGCAAAGGCAGCATTGTATTTACAGACCCCTAAAGGTAGCTCATAGGGTGTTCATGTTCCAGCCCATAGAAACACCACGTTGGGCCCAAGGACAGAGTTTTAAATTAGAAAAGATATGTTAGCATTTTGAATTATAGAAGTGTCACTTTAAAATTTCTGAATTTCTTGATATTTTGAAAAATCATGCTTTACTCTCTGGTCAGTATTTTACACTGTCCACTTATCCTTTCATTCTCTAGATATTTGTATTCTCTACTTGAGTTTCATTCAAATGCCGTTTTTATAGATGTGTTCACACTAACTGTATAAAAGTTATTTTTCTGTACCAAAAGTTCTATAAATACCATCTTTTAGAGAGCATTTACCTTAATTTAAAAATATCCAGTGGTTTCCAAAACTTCATTCATGGACCAGCATCTTGATAGCTGCAGAAAAGTAATTGGGGGAGTATTCTGAACTTGAATTACCAGATACACACTCTCTGAGATGTTGATTCTATGATCAAGATTACAGTCTAGTCTACCTTGTTTGTCAATCTATTATGGCATAGTGTCTTATGAATTACTGGTTCCTATTTTTCTTACTCTTTGGTGAGGGAGGGCTGAGAGGACCACAGAGATGCATTAACTACTGCAGTTTGACTGCTTGACTAGCCTAGAAATACTGTATTGTCTTAATCCCTTTCATTTGATCTGCTTGAGCAGTCCACTGCATGGGAAAAATTAAGATCCAAGACAAAGCTGGCTGAAGCCAAATTTACAAAAGCAAGAACTGGTCAGATGTCCTTACAGCATGTTTCCTCTATTTTATCCCAAACTAATCCCAGATGAACATGACCAAATCTATGTTGCTAACCTTCTGAGTTCTCTAGGTTTCCAATAAGTTTTCAAATCTATTTGCAGGAGTGGTAGGAGAGATGTGTGAACATAGACACTTCAGTATATCTTTGGTTTGATATTTTCTACTTTTACCTCTTCTATTTTTCTCCAATCTCCTATATCTGAAGATATTATTGTTCCTTGCACAGTATCAAGAACATTGACATTCCAATTGTGAGTCAAATCAATACTTCTTATCTAGATAGACTCTGAAACTGATAAAAAATTTCCATATTTTTGTCAATAATTTTCACTGGATAAAGTTCATCATGTGTTTTTTGCTACATTGATTTATACTCAGAGTTGGTATATGGTGGGAAGAGAGGAAGAAATTAGGAGCTCCAGGTAGGAATTCAGCATCTGTGGCTTCAGGAATAAATGTTACGGTTTATATCCCTGTGGAGAAATCACCTCACTTAATACTTTACCACAAGTCTTAAAAAAATTGAAGCACCAGAGCTGTAGTTTGTGTGCTCCTCAAAGTAAGTATTGGGAATTTAATACCCCACACAATAGTGTTTGGATATGTAGCCTAATCAGACTTATTGAGACCCTGAAGACTCAATACTCATGAATGGATTAATGTCAATTATAAAAGGGTTGAGGATACGACTTTGACCTCTGATTCTCCCTTGTGCTACTCTCTTGTCCTTCTGCCTTCCATCATGAGATGATAGAGCAAGAAAGACACAGACAGATGTAAATTTCTCAATTTTAGACTTCCCAGCCTTCAGAATTGTAAGAAATAAGTATAATTAGTTTTTAAATCACCCATTCTCTGGTATTTTATTAGAGCAACATTAAACAGACTAACGCAACCAGTATGCTAACAGTCAGGAAAACAATGATGCTCTGGTATGGGGTTAATTAAAAGGAAAATTGCTAAGTGAGAGTGGGTAGCTACCAATTGCTGGAAGACAGATGTTAGGTATAAACTAATGGTAAGTGAAATATTCTCCTGGATTCTAAAGAGTTCTTTTATCTGTATTAATATTTCAAAAATTAGTATTTCAAAAATCAAGTTTAAGTAATAGAAGAAACAATACAGTGTAACTTTTGTATACTTGCTCAATGGTACCAATGCAATAGCAACCCTGGTTTAAAAAAAAATCGAGGATTCAAGACATTCATGAAAAAGTCATGCATATTATGTTCAGGACCTCTATCCTGTATTACTGACTTCTCTCTCTCCTTTTCCTTCTCTTTCTTTCCTTGTATCATTTATCTTTCTCTATGCAAACCGCCACCTCAAACTTGGTGGCTTATAACAGCAGCCATTTATGTTGCTCACAATTCTGTCCATCAGCAATTTCAACTGAGCTCAGGTGGGCAGTTATTCTGCTCTCAGGTTGGTTCAGTTATGCCTCTGTGGTAGGTGGCAGTCAGCTAGGTGGCTCTACTTCTAGGTTACTTTTTAGTTGGAGTATTGGAGACAACTGAGCAAGTATCTTAATACACAGTGGGTTAGACTGCATCAGCTCACATAGTGGGCTGAGAGGGTTCTGAGGCAGAGTGGGAGCAAGCCAGGCTTTCCAAGTAGGAGACTCAACTGCTCAGCAGCATTTCTGCCACTTTCAAAGCAACTCACAGCCTAGATGTAAAGAATTAATAAATAGATTCTACCTTTTGATAGGAAAGCCTATAGAGTTACATCTCAAAGAGTTATAGATAAAAGCTGGAGTGAGGAATTATGGCAACTTTTATGATCTATCACCTCCCTCTTCAAACTTTCATGAGTTTCTTTGTCACTGGCAATTCTTACAGCACTTTTTATAGATGCTGAGGAGTGAAAACAGGAACAAAATTACTATTCCTATATTTAAGTTCCCTATAATTTATGAGGAAGAAAAGCATTCCCCATGTGAGATCTACAGTTGCAAACATCCCCAGCTAATTGTAGTCTAACACAAATAAACTAAAAAAAAGTATGAATGAGAAAAAATTAATAGAAACGAAGAAGATTTCAATTATAAGTTTCTTTATTTAGCTAGTTCAACTCCTTGTCTGTTTCTGCTACCAGATTAAGGTCTTGTGAGTGGTTTTAAAGACTTATTTAATCTTATTTTACACAACTTATTGATTTGTAAACATTTTATTTTTAATAATTTAAACATTTTAACAAGAAGGAAAATAATTATTTCCCATGTACCTACTACGTTAATTAAAAATTTATCAACTTTGCCATATGGCGCGCACACACACACACACACACATATACACACACACCATACACATACACACACACATGCACACATGCAACACATATATGTAATGTGTGTATTATGTATTAAAATTACAAATAAGAGAAATATATAGCAATAAATATCTACATCACAAAATAAGAGAAATTCCAAATAAACAGCCTCACTTCATACCTAAAGAAAGCAGAAAAACAAGACAAATTAAGCCCAGGGTTAGCAAAAGCAAGGAAATAATGAAGATCAGAGCAGAACAAATGAAGTAGACATTATAAAATCAATAGAAAAGATTTAAAAAACTACATTGGATTTTTTTAAAGCATAAAGTTGAAAAACTTTAACCTACATTAAGAAAAAAATAGAAGACTCAAACAAGATCAGAAATGAAAGAGACATTACAACTGATACCACAGAAATACATAGGATCATTCAAAACTGCTGTGAAAAATTACATACCAATAAATTGAATGACCTGGACAAAATGGATACATTTCTACATATCCAAACCTCCCAAGACTGAATCTGAAGAGATGGAAAATCTAAACTGACCAGTGATGAAAAAAAAGGATTAAATCAGTAATAAACAAGTTCCTCATCAACAAAAATCCCAGGACCAGATGGTTCTACTGCTGAATTCTACCAAATATTTAAAAAAGAAGTAATGTCAATTCTTCTTAAACTCTTTAAAAATATTTTAAATAAGGAAATCCTCCCAAAATTATTTCTCAAGGCCATAATTATTTTGAAACCAAAACTAGACAAGGATGCTACAAGGAAAAAAAAAAAGTATAGGCCAATATTGCCAATAGATGCAAAAATTCTCAAGTCCTCAACAAAATACTAGCAAACCAAATTCAACATCACAAAAGAAATATTCACCATGATTAAATAGGATTTATACAGGGATTCAAGGATAGTTCAATATGTGCAAATTTATAAATTTGAAACATCATCTTAGTGGCATGAAGAACAAAAACCACATGATCATCTCAATAGATGCCGAACAACATTTGATAAAGTTCAACATTATTTCTTTATTAAAAAATGCTCAATAAATTAGGTATAGAAGGAAAGTATTTCACACAGTTCAGTTCTCCTATGATAAATCCACAGCTAACATCATACTGGATTTTAATAAATTGAAAAATTTTCATTTAAGATAAAAAACAATATAAGCATGCCAACTCTTGCCAATTCTATTCAAAAATAGTAGTAGAAGTTCTAGGCAGAACAATTAGGAAGAGAGAAAGAAAAGGTGTCCAACCTGGAAAGACTAAATGTTAAAATTGTCCCTGTTTACAGTTGACATTATCTTATATACAGGAAATGCGAAAGACTCCACCAATAAAAAAAAAAACAAAACTGGAAATAATAAACATCTTTTTTGCAGAATATAAAATCAACATCTCAAATTGTTAGCATTTTATATTAATAATGAATTATTAAAAAATAAATCAAGAAAACATTCCCATTTACATGAACCATAAAATAGATTTAATCAAGGGAGTGAAAGACTTCTAGATATGGAAAACTATAAAAGAATAGAAAAGAACAGAAATAAATAGAAAAACATTTCACGCTAATGGATTGGAAGAATTGATATTGTTAAAATATCTACAACTTAAAGCAATCTATGAAATTAATGCAATTCCTATCAAAATTCCAATAATAATAATTTGTAGATAGAAAATAAGAACACTAAATTTGTATTGAACTATAGAAGTCCCCAAATAGTCAAACATATCTTGAACAAAAAAAATCCAAAGTGGAATGCATCACTGACTTAAAAATAAACTACAGTTATAGTAATAAAAAAATAAAATTCTATCATAAAAACAGACACGTAAACCATTGGAACAGAAAAGGGATCACAGAAATAAGTTCATGTATTCAACTGCTTTTCAAAAAAAGTGCCAAGAACATATAATGTGGAAAGTTCAATCCCTTCAATAAAGAATTTTGGAACTGCTGTATACCTGCATGCAGAAAAATGAAATCAGATCCCATCTCACACAATATATAAAAGCAACTTAAAATTATTTAAAGCTTAAATGTAAAACCTGAAACTGTAAAACTAGTAGAAGAAAACAGGTGAAAACTCTATGACATAGATCTGAGTAATGATTCTTTTTAGATATGAACCCAAAAGCACAAGTAACAAAAGCAAAACTAGATTAAAGAAATTACATTAAATATAAAGCTTCTGCCCAGCTGAGGAAACAATTATTACCATGAAAATAAAACCTATGGAATGGGAACAAACATTTTTAAAACATACATCTTATAAGGGTTTACTATTCAAAATACATAAAGAACTCTAATAATCCAATAGTAAGAAAGCAAATAACCTGATTTTAAAATAGGCAAAGAATCTGAACAGACATTACTCAAAAGAAGACATACAAATGGCCAACAGGTATATGAAAAATGCATCAGAGAATTGTAAATTAAAACCACAGAGAATTTTAAATTAAAGACATATGGACATATCACCTTACACCTGTTGGATGGCTATTATCACAGATGAAAGGTAACAAGTGTTGGTGAGAAAGTGGAGAAAAACAATCCTTGCATATTGTTGATGAGAACTGAGATTGGTCCAGTCATATGGAGAACAGTGTGGAAGTTCCTCAAAAAGGTAAAAATAGAATACTTTGTTCTATGTTCAGCTGACCCTGCCGCAGTCACATACTGCATAACATCATTTTGGTCCATTACAATTTGCATACGTGACAGTGCTCCCCTGAGATTATGTTGCAACTAAAAAACTTCTATAACTCTGTGATATTGACACCATTCTAACATCATGGCACAATGCATTATTAATGTGCTTGTGGTGATAATCGCCAGTCATAAACACATACAATTATGATTAGTACATAATACTTGACAGTGATAATAAACAACTGTCATTAATTTATGTGTGTATATACTATGTCATACTTTTTATTATTATTTTAGAGTGTGCTTCTTGTACTTACAAAAATGTTTAATGTAAAACAGTATGCTGTGTTATAGCAATGGCTACTTTACACCTGTTGTGTTTGTATAGATAGACTGTATTATGTTGGCACAATGATGAAATCATTACCTTAACACATATCTCTGAACATGTCATTATCATTAAGCAAAATATGACTACAATGGGTATTTATCCGAAGGAAATAAAATTGTTATGTCAAAAAGATATATGCACTCTCATGTTTAGTGCAGCATTATTCATAGTAGCAAAGATATGGAATCAACCTAAGAGTCCAGCAACAGATGAATGATACAGAAAAGTGGTATATATACACAAAAAATAAGGAAATATTGTCATTTGCAATAACATGGTGGAAGATATTTTAAGTGAAATAAGTCAGACACAGAAATATAAATATAAATCCTGCATGATCTTAGTTTTATGAGGAATTTAAAAAGTTGAACTCATAGAAGTAAAGAATATAATGGTGGTTATTAGGGATACTAGGGATAGGGGTAGGGAGATATTCCTCAGAGAATCAGGAGGAGCAAATTCAAAAGGTTTTTGGTGCAACATAGAAACTTTAGCTAATAACAATGTATTGTATTCTTAAAAATTGCTAAGAGAGTAGAATTTTCATTGCAAAAAAGTGGTATGTGAGATAATGCATATGGTAATTAGCTTTATTTAGCCATTGCAGGACAATAGTTGTAATTAGGGACCATCTAGAAAAATCAGGACATATGCTACCTCAATCTTAAATCCCTTTTAATAGACCATCAAGCCTATCATTTTTTTTCTTCTTATCTTATTGGTTTTTTAAACAATTCTTATAGAACATCTTATATTCTGGGTTTATCATATTGATATTTATCATTCCATTTATGTCATTTCCCTATCTTCCATTTGGTCTTTCATCTGGCACTAAGATTTAAAGATGTGATTGTATTCAGATTAAACTTGTTTTTCAAGAATAAGTCATTTGTATAGTGATGATGAAAAGATGGCTGACTAAGAAGCTCTAGTCCCCTATTTTCTCATGGATAAATTAAATAAACTATGGAATTACTGAAATATCTTTATAGGTTCTCTGGAACCATGTCAAAAATCTGCAACAATGAAATGAACACCCAATCAAGCAAAAGCCCCATTCAAAATGTTAGGAAATTTCATGGCATTGTTTTTGCCCTCACCCCACTATCTCCTTTGTATATCCCTGCATTGCTGAGAGGAGGTGATTGTTGAAAGAAGCAGAATGGAAATTGTTTACAGCATTCTGGCTTTTGGCAACCTGTAGGAGCAAGTTTGTTTGTTTGTTTGTCATGTAACTTGGAGGTGATACATGTAAAAGAGCATAGTTTGGATCCCAAGTTGGCAGAAGCCACAGCAGGCAGAAGCAGGTACTGTGGTGTGTGAGAGTTCTCACAGCTTTCAAAACTTACTACCAACTATTTGTAATCAAAATAGTGTGGTACTGGCACAAAGATAGATATATAGAACAATGGAAGAAAAAGAGTGAGTCCAGAAAGAAAAATCTTTGCATATATGGTCAAATGATGATTTTTTTCATTTTTAATGTGTTATTTTTAAAAAATTTGTTTATTGTAAATAGGTATATATAACAGCAGAATGCATTTGAATTGTTGTACACAAATGGAGCACAACTTTTCATTTAACTGGTTGTACACGATGTATCAATGCACCATAGGAGCAGTCACATATGTACCTAGGGCAATGATGTCCATCTCATTCCACCATATTTCCTGCCATCATGGCCGCTCTCCTCCCCTCCCTCCCCTTTGACCAAAGTTTAGACTGAGGAGTGGGATAGCTGGGTCAAAAGGTGGTTCCATTCCACATTTTCTAAAGAATCTCTGTACTGCTTTCCAGATTGGTTGCACCAATTTTCAGTCCCACCAGCAATGTATGAACGTGCCTTTTCCCCCACATCCTCACCAACACTTACTGTTGTTTGCATTCTTGATAACTGCCATTCTGACTGGCATGAGATGCAATCTTAGAGTAGTTTTGATTGGCATTTCACTAATTGCTAGATATGTTAAACATTTTTTAATATATTTGTCGATCAATTGTATGTCTTCTTCTGGGAAGTGTCTGTTCAGCTCCTTAGCCCATTTATTGATTGGGTTGTTTGTTTTTTTGGTGTAAAGATTTTTGTGTTCTTTATATATACTAGAGATCAGTAATCTGTCTGATGGTGTGTGGCAAAAATTTCTCCCAAAATGTAGGCTCTCTCTTAACCTCATTGATTGTTTCTTTTGCTGAGAAGAAAAGTTTTAGTTTTAATCCATCCCATTTATTGATTCTTGAATTTATTTCTTGTGCTTTCTGACATGATAAAAATTTGGCCTACTTTTTCCTCTATTAGGTACAAGGTCCCTGGTCTAATTCCCAGTTCCTTGATCCACTTTCAGCTGAATTTTGTGCGTGGTGAGAGATAGGTGTTTAGTTTCATTTTGCTGCATATGGATTTCCAGTTTTCCCAGCACCATTTGTTGAAGAGGCTATTTTTTCTCCAATGAATATTTTTGGAGCCTTATTCCATTATGAGATAACTTTATTTATGTGGGTTTGTCTCTATGTTTTCTCTTCTCTACCTTTGGTCTATATGTCTATTTTGGTGCAATACCATGCTGTTTTTGTTACTATAGCTTTGTAGTATAGGTTAAGGTCTAATATTGTAATGCCTCTTGCTTTATTCTTTTGCTAAGGATTGCTTTGGCTATTCTGGTTCTCTTATTTTTCCATATGAATTTAATGATTGCCTTTTCTATTTCTATAAGTAATGATGTTAGGATTTTAATTGGAATTTAATTGAATCTGTATAGTGCTTTGGGTAGTATGGCTATTGTGACAATATTGATTCTGCCTATCCAAGAGCATGGAAGAGCTCTCCATCTTCTAAGGACTTCTTCAATTTCTTTCTTTAGTGTTCTGTAGTTTTCATTGTAGAGGTATTTCTCCTCTCTTGTTAGCTTGATTCCAAAGTATTTTATTTTTTTGAGGCTATTGTGAATGGGGTAATTCCTAATTTCTCTTTCAGAGGATTCATCATTGATGTATAGAAATGCATTTGATTTATGAATATTGATTTTATATCCTGCTACTTTGCTGAATTCATTTATTATTTCTAGAAGTTTTCTGGTGGAATTTTTTTGCATCCTCTAAGTATAGAATCATATCATCAGGAAATAATGATAGTTTGAGTTCTTCTTTTTTATTCATACCCCTATAATTTCTTACATCTATCCAATTGCTCTGGCTAGAGTTTCAAGGGCTATTTTGAATAGAAGTGGTGAAAGAGGGCATCCTTGTCTTGTTCCCATTTTTGAGGAAATACTTCCAATTTTTCTCCATTTGGGATAATGCTGGCCTTAAGTTTAGCATAGAGATTTAACAAGGTTGAGGTATGTTCCTACTATCCCTAGTTTTCCTAGTGTTTTGAACATGAAGAGGTGCTGTATTTTGTTAAATGCTTTCTCAGCATATATTGAGATGATCATATGATTCTTGTCTTTAAGTTCATTGATGTGATGAATTATGTTTATTGATTTTTGTATGTTGAACCAACCTTGCATACCTGGGATAAAACCCACTTGATTGTGGTGCGCTATCTCTTAAATATGTTCTTGTATGTGATTTGCCAGAATTTTATTGAGAATTTTTGCATCTATGTTCATTGGGGATATTGGTCTGAAGTTTTCTTTATCTTGTTTTGGAATCAGGGTGACACTAGCCTCACAGAATAACTTTAGTAGAGTTCCCTCCTCTTCTATTTCATGGAATAATTTGAGGAGTGTTGGTATTAATCCTTCTTTGAAGGTCTTGTAGAACTCAGCTGAGAATCTGCCTGGTCCTAGGCTTTTCTTGGTTTGTAAGCTTTTTTTTTTTTTTAAAATATTTTTTTAGTTGTAGATGGACACAACGTCTTTATTTTATTGCTTTGTATGTGGTGCTGAGGATCGAACCCAGGGCCTCACGCATGCGAGGCAAGTGCTCTACCACTGAGCTACAATCCCAGCCCCTTGGTTTGTAAGCTTTTGATTGTGTCTTTGGTTTCCTTGCTTGAAATTGATCTGTTTATGTTGTGTATGTCCTCCTGATTCAGTTTGGGCAGATAACATGCCTCTAGAAATTTGTCAGTGTCTTCAGAATTTTCTACTTTATTGGAATACTAATTTTCAAAATAATTTCTAATTATCTTCTGTATTTCAATTGTGTCTGTTGTGATATTTCTGTTTTCACCACAAATGTTAGTAATTTGAGTTTTCTCTCTCCTTTTTTTTGTTAGATTGTCTAAGAGTTTATCAATTTTATTGATTTTTTCAAAGAACAAGCTTTTTGTTAAAAAAAAAGAGATACAAATAGGAAAAGAAGACCTCAAACTATCCCTATTTGCTGATGACATGATTCTATATTTATAAGGTCCAAAAAACACCACCAGGAACATTCTAGAACTAATAAGTGAACTTAGGAAATTAGCAGGATATAAAATCAACACCCATAAATCAAACACTTTTCTATACATTTCTATACATCAGTGATAAATCCTCTGAAAGAGAAATTAGGAAAACTATTCCATTCACAATAGCCTCAAAAAAAAATGCTTGGGAATCAATCTAAAAAAAGAGGTGAAAGACCTCTGCAATGAAAACTGTAGAACACTAAAGAAAGTTTTGAAGAAGACCTTAGAGATGAAAATCCTTCTATGCTCTTGGATAGGCAGAATTAATACTGTCAAAGTGGCTATATTACCAAAGGAATTATACAGTTTTAATGCAATTCCTATTAAAATACCAATGACTTTCTTCATAGAAATAGAAAAAGCAATCATGAAATTCATTTGGAAAAATGAGAGACCCAGAATAGCCAAAGCAATCCTTAGCAAGAGGAGTGAAGTAGGAGGCATCACATTAGCAGACCTTAAACTATATTACAGAGCAATAGTAACAAAAACAGCATGTTATTGGCACCAAAACAGACACATTGACCAATGGTACAGAATAGAAGACACAGAGACAAACCCACATAAATATGGTTATCTCATAGTAGACAAAGGTGCCAAAAACATTTACTGGGGAAAAGATAGTCTATTCAACAAATGGTGTGGGAAAAATTGGAAATCTACATGTAACAAAATGAAATTCAACCCCTATCTCTCATCCAGCATGAAACTAAACATGGATCAAAGACCAAGACATAAGAACTAAATTTATAAATTTCTTTAAAAAAGTCTACAATGAAGAGAAAAATCTCTGTGGCATTTTATTTGGCAATAATTTCTTAGATGTGACACTAAGACCACAGGCAAACAGAAGAAAACATAATTAAATTACACTTCATAAAATTGTTAGTTTTTGTTCTTCAAAGAACACCATCAATATAATTGTGTAAATGTGACCCATGGAAAGGGGATATATGTAAACCATACATCTAATAAAAGATTAATATCTAGAATATATAAAGAACTTCTATCACATAGCAACAGCAAAAAGAAACAAATAGCCCAATTAAAAATGAACAAAAAACTTAAATAGATATTTGTCTAAAGAAGATTTAGAAGTGATCAATACACTCATAAGAAATGCACAGCTTCATTGATTATCAGGAAAATGAAAATTGAAGCTACAACTAGATATCATTTTTATGCTTTGCTGGTGCTTTGCTGGGCTTTGCTGGTAAAAATGTAAAATCCACAATTTCTCTGAAAAATGGCATAGCAATTCTTCAAAGAATTGAACACACAGTTACTATAAGACCAAGCACCTCCACTTTTGGGTATGTACCCCAAAGAATTGAAATATCAAAAACAAATATTTATGCAACCATATTAGCAGAAGCATTATTCACAATAGCCAAAAGATGAAAGCAACCAAAGAGCCAATCAATGAACAAAGGAATAATCAAAATGTGGTATACACATACAATGGAATACTATTTAAAGGAGGTATCAAATAGTATATTTTATGTAATGTTTGTTTTATCAAAAAGTAAGTCATTGGTGATGTTGATCTATTTTATGTTGCATAACATGAGTTTTTAAGTCAGTTTTCATCACTGTGACCAAAATACTCAACAAGAACTACTTAGGGAAGGAAAAGTCTATTTTAGCACACGATTTCAAGGTTTAGTCTATGGTGGGCCAGCTCCATTGTGCTGGGGCCACGAAACAGAGTATTGGATGGGACAGGGCTGCTGGGAAGAACAGCTCTTCCAGGACACATTTCCAGTGACCCACCTCCTCCAGCTATGGCTCCACCTGCCTACAGTTACCACCCACTCAGCCCATTCAAACTAGGATGGACTGATTAGGTGATAGCTCTCATACTCTAATCATTTAACTTCTGAATATTCCTGCACTAACACAAGACCTTTGGGGAATCTCATATCCAAACCATAACAATGACTAGCTAATGTATTATTTTTGATGGTGACAATGATTTATTTCCATTGTGATGTAATCTTTTTCCTTCACAATTAGGAAATAATTATGTGGCAGTATATTTTTTAGCACTATCAACTTTTCACCTGATGATTTTAGCATTCACTACTGATCCTTGCCTGAATTATTTATTAGAAACTATTAAATGGTGGGGTTTTCTTCCCTGTTAGTCAGTCTATAATTATTAGCCAACTGTCTGTTTTAATAAAAGAGTTTTCCTTCATTAATTAGGGCTATTTGGTGACATTTTATGGTCAGTAAAACAAAAGTACAGATGCTTAATTATTTCTCATTAATTTATCAATTTTCAAGGAAGAAGTTGATATGGTATCTGTAATGGAAGCATTTGTGTGTTTATGTATGAGCATGTATGTGTATCATGGATTCAAATTACATGATGCAACAGAACATTATTTATTCTGTGTTGTTGTGCTTTGTATACTGTGTTCCTCAAAGGCCATGTGCTAAATCCTTAGTTGCCAACCTGTGGTACTACACTGATAGGTGGTGGAACATTTAGGAGGTGGGGCCTAGTGGAAGGACAGAAGGTCACTGGGGGGAGGGTGCCCCCTTGAAAGGGATATTGGGACCCTATCTCCTTCCTCTTTCTCCTTTTGCTTTCAGGCTGACATGAAATGAGCAGCTTTGCTCTTCCTTGTGCTCCTCATCATGATATATGGCCTTGCTACAGGCTCAAAACAACATGGCCAAGTGACCATGGACTGAAACCTTCGAAACCATCAAGGAAAATAAACCTCTCTACCCTTTACATTGATTTTATCAGATAGTTTGTCAAAGAGACAGAAATCTGACTAACACATTTGTGTTTCAGATTTTTTCAAGTTTGGCCAGTAGAATCTCTTTCAATGAGGTACTAAATTATTTTGACAAAACTACAGTGGTCTTGGAATGCCTTTTTGCTTTTTTGAACAAAAACAACATTCCAACATCCTATATTTTCCCTATCAGTTTTGGAAATAGCCAGTTTAAGAAAGAAGTACTTTTAGTGGAGAATGGTATTTAGAAAACATATTTTGGATACAGTAGGTGCTCATTACTATTTGGATATTATTGTTCTTAGACTCTTTCATGGACACATCATTTAAAAAATCATATATAAAAATTTCAACTTAA
The DNA here is from genome assembly GCA_004024805.1 of Geosciurus inauris. Taxonomy (NCBI): domain Eukaryota; kingdom Metazoa; phylum Chordata; class Mammalia; order Rodentia; family Sciuridae; genus Geosciurus; species Geosciurus inauris. The sequence continues at coordinate 9,434 of PVHX01008383.1, read as the reverse complement.
AATTGACAGATTTACTTAACTTCTTGAACACTATATTTATTATCTCTCTTCCCTTACAATCAAATCTTGAAATGTAATGATTTTAAATGGTTATGTATTTGCAGCAGTATGGTTGGTATTCACCAAATGAATTGAAATAATAAAATAACTATTACCACTGAAGGGAAATTTCTGAATGAGGTTTAGGAAATTTTGTGTCTGTGTTTTGCCTCAGAATGTGTCTCATTATTTGTGCTTGATTGGTGTTGATCTTCTAATGCCCAAAGGACAGGCCTAAAGACTCAAATATAGGCAAACACATTCTCTCCAACAGCAGTATGAAAATACAGGATGTTGTAACATGTTTTTGTTCTACGTAGCTTATATCTAATTTTTTTTTATGTGTTTCAGATGGCTTTCATTTTAGGATGTAAATTCTTTAGTTTCTCATTACCATTTATTTTCAGTCATTGTATTAGATTTACATTGCTCAAAAGTCAAAATGATAACAAGCTCTGAGAATTTGAGTTTCTGTATGTGTCACCTCATCCCATATCTCTTTGCCACCACTAGGTAACTATTTGTATTAATTTTTGGCTATTTCCTTTGATTATTCTTTTCATAATTATATGGGTGTATGATCATATATGCATTCTTATTTCCTCTTCTTTCTCATACAAAGGTTAACATACTATATACAATGTTCTATAGCTTTTATATTAACATTTTTCTAGCAATTACTTCATATAAAGATATAATTATTTTATAGTAATTTAATGTATAAGTGTGTCATCTTATTCAATCCTTCCTTCATTAGGAATCATTTTGTATTTTTTTCCAGGCTTTTACTATTACAAATACTGCACATATCAATAACTCCATGAATGCTGTTTTGAACTTGCACAGATATGTTTACAAAGTAAATTACTATAGGTAGGATTATTAGTTCAAAACATTTGTAATTTGTTCACATAGTCACTGTAGTTCAGTGGAAATTGCACAGGTTTCTGCATCATATCAGCTTGAGTATGAATCTATCACTTATGAATAAACTATGCAAACTTGACACTAACAATACTTAATATATTTTTTGTTAAGATTGAAAGAAGCTAGGTGGATATAAAAAACTTATTCCCTTGTTTCACACTGAAGATGCTCCACAAAGATTAATTATTATTTTTTGCACTTAATCCAGCCGGTCAGATCTGAATGCCAACAGCTCTGAAATATTTTAAAATTCTAAGGTTTTTGCTTTGGATTCTGCCCTGACATCATTTCTAAACCTTCACAGTCTTAGTTTAGCCATTCTTAATTTTCCCCTGGAAAACTTCAGCCTTTGTCATGTTAACTCAGCATGCCTATTGTTGAACACATACTTATGAACTATAGAACATCATTTCTCTCTGTCTCAGAGTCAACCACTGATTTTCAATAACATGGTTTGCTGGGTAACCCATGGAAAGAAAAGCTCATCAGTCTACTCATGACATCCTTTGCTACATCTCTTTTTAAGAATCCAGAATTGAAATCCATGTGATTGATTTCTACCTTAAAATACCTCACCATTTTGAATCCTAAAGATTTTCTGAGCTTTGGTTGATCGAATCTCTCTGTCTTTATACTGTTAATTGTCAGGACAGTTCTCATGAATGCTGATTTAGCCCTCACAGCCCGAGTTTGCAAATACAAGGGATTTTTAAGGTGCTTGGATCATACTCAGATCACAGTCATTTTACAACACTTGAGCATAGGGTATGATTCTCCATCAAATGTTGAATCAGTATTTTTAAAATAATTAGTGATTATAATTTGCTGAAATAATAAGTATTTCAAATTTGAGCAAGTGATCACCTTTGCATTATTTTGGGTATTTATAAGATTCAATTGAGTTGGATCCTTGGCTTTTAAAAATCTGTTTTGTATTTAAACCATAAATACTTAATGCTTTAAAGGATAAATAGACAATATCTTAAAGAAAAATGCTTTCTTTTTCTAACATGTATTTATACTTCTCACTAAGATATATATTGTCCATGAATAGGGGTTCTTATTCCTTTCTTGTTAACAAGAATCAGTTGTTACAAAGCGCTGCTCATGTTCTCGGGGACAGAAAATCTGTCTAGGGTAGGTATGTTGATCCTTTTTGCCTTATAAATTTACAAACTTGATCAACATTGAATGAACTTTGAGTTTAGATGAAAGAAAGTTCAGAAAATGTCAGGTGACAGGAAAATCCATAACTGGCTCCTCATTTGGCAACCTTCTGGGATTCTAATTTCTCCTAGATTGAGTAGCATTCTGAATAAGCCAAAAATTCTACTTGATATGAAAACCTATACTCTACTTTGGTCTTCAGTAGTATTTATTTTGCAGTTAAGAGTCAGGGCACAAACCAGGAGGATTAAACCCATTCAAACCATATGAAAAGCAGAAACCATTTTCTCCTGGTTCATTTTTAAAAAAGGATAAAGTCACATTAAGAGTGATTTATATTTGTAAATTTTATTTGAGAGTAAAAATATTCCAACATTTCAACCCATTTTTCCTAACATTTCTGAACAAAAATATGTTTTGTTTCCTCTCTCTTTAACATAGTAAATTAATCTGCTTGGTTTAAAATATTACAGTGATACCAAGGATATCTGATGGAATCTTAGACTAAGTTAAATAAAGGAAAGAATCATTCTTTAAATGTGATTACATACAGCATTGTGTCTGAATATATTATTTTACCTTTGTAACTTTTACTTCATATTATTGATATGCCATATTAATTTCCCCACTACCTCGAAAGACTTGAATTGCAAAATGAGATTTCAAAAGAGATATACAATCCAGGAGACAACAGGTAGTACTACAGACATTTCTTCATTGCAAATCATCTCTTTTCAAGCAATTCTCAGCCCCTAGATTCTTGGAGTCCCCACAGAAACCAATGGAGCTGTAGAGGAAAAAGAATATGACCCTTGCCATGTATTTCCTGCAAGTCATAAGGAGAGCAGCAAGCTCCTGATTCCACCCTTGGAAGGAGGATGATCCTAGCATGCCTCAAAGGAGTAACTTTAAGTACCATCAGCCCTCTTTATATTTTCTGCAGCATTATGTTTACCAGCAAGTGTTGTCTTAACAATCAGGTCCCCTTGTTAAACTTAGCTTAGCTCATAAAAATTAATATAGCAACCCATTGCTGACAAGTCTTTGATGAATTACAAAATTATTTTCTTGGGTATCATAGAAAAGAGATAAAGGAGAAGTTAGAGACACATGGACTGAGTGGAGGAACAGACAGCCCCATCTCAAGAATGCCCTGGTACTAGGGATCCACACGCTGAGAGCACTTGGCTGATCACAGTGAGTGGGTCAGAGAGGGATGGACACAACTTTCCCAAGAAGGACTGGGCAGTTGCTGACTCCTCCATGCAGGTGTGTATCAGTATATTTTCTATGAAGAATTGGGTACAACAGGTTTTTCCTACCACCATATATATAAGGATGAGGAACCATCAACTTAGGGGAGGAAAAAGACTTTGACTTCATTTAATTTTTCTTCACGGTTAAATGTGGTCATTTTTTTTATGACAAGGAAAACATATTTTTTATTTTTAGATGTACATGACAGTAAAGTGTATTTTGACATATTATATATCATGGATATCTTATTCTAATTAGGATCCCCTTCTTGTGGTTGAACATGATGTGGAGTTACACTGGTCATGTGTTCCTTTATCAATATAGGAAAGTTAATTAATTAATTCTACTGTCTTTCCTGTTCCCATCCTCCCTCCTTTCCCTTTATTACCCTTTTCTAATCCAATGAATTTCTATTCTCCTCCTCACCCCCACTGTGTGTCAGCATCTGCATATCAGAGAGGACACTCAGCCTTTGGTTTTCTTGGGATTGGCTTATTTTGCTTAGTATGGTAGTCTCCAGTTCCATCCATTTACAGGAAAATGCCATAATTTCATTCTTCTTTATGGCCTAGTAACATTTTATCATGCATGTATACCACATTTTGTTTATTCATTCATCTGTTGTTGGTTGGTTCCATAGCTTAGCTATTGTGAATTAAGTTGCTATAAACATTGGTGTGGCTACATCACTGTAGTATGTTGATTTTAAGTCCTTTGGGTATATGCCAAGAAGTGGGGTAATTGGGTCAAATGGTGGTTCCATTCCAAGTTTTCTGAGGAATCTCCATACTGCTTCCCATTGTGGTTGCACCAATTTGCAGTTCTACCAGCAATGTAGGAGTGTTCTTTTCACCACTATGGGTACTTTAAGCAGTTAAGGGGAGAAGAGAGCAAAATAACTATGAACACTGTATATATAGGTATATCACATTTTAAAAAACTATGGTAATAAGGGAGAGAAACATGTAGATCCTTAGCTCAAGTGCATGGATGGCAGTGAATGATATCAGTAATTTATGAAGGTTGGGAACCTTTGGGAACCTAGGCTGGGCTGTTGCTTTTGGCCATACTGCTCTTCATGCCTACAGTATCCCCATACCTGGGCAGCAGCATGCTTTCCTGGGGTTAGAAGGTATAGATTGCTCAAGTCTTGACTCTGACTCATTCTGAATGTACAACTTTAGGGGAATTTTGTCGTTCATTGCTCTAAGAAACAATATGGCATATTTAGATATTGGCTTGTTGTGACACTAGAACTGTATTCCTCACAACTGTTTTCCAATGTCTTTTCAAGTGTTATTTTTTCTTTTGTACTTATTTCCCCAAGTTGAAATATATTAAAATATTTTCTGAATTTATTATAGTTTGTTACATTAAATTAGTATATAAATATGTATATATAAACATATAAATATCAAAAATATATAACCTTATGTATTAATTTACATAAATATAAAATGTTAATAAACATATTCATAATATAAAGCAATGAAAACTAACATGGAATGTTTTAGTCCATATGTGCTTTATTTTTTTCTGTAATTTTATAAATGTATGTATTTTTGGCCTTCAAACAAATAAAAAATTTTCTAGTAAACATTTTTGTCTTGTTTTTTCCCTTAAAGAGTCAATAAAATTCTGTCTTTCAGCCCTTGGCTTGGAATTCCCCTTCTGTTACTGCATTGTTTGGGTTCATGCCAAAACAAACAAACCACAACTATAAAACAACTATTGACCTTGTTCAAAATTGCTACAAGAAGGGGTTTGGTTTCTCTTCCTTGAATAGGCATGGTGCCCTGGACTGATGAGATGCCCTGGGAAACTTAACAGCCATCTCTATAAAACTGTCAGGAGTGAGATCTGGGAAAGTTTAAGTACCAGAAATGTGAACATATTGATACCACAGTATCCTAAATGCTGATGAAACCTTGCCTCCTAAATGTCCAGAGCAATGGGACTGATATGAGGAAATAAAGTATACATTTGTATCAGTGAACAGGACATATCGCTCCCTGGATCCATTCACATTGGCTAGAATGATAAGCAAGAACTTCCCAATTGGCCCCTAGGAAAGGGTAAGCAGGAGCTGTTGGTGTTGATGTTTGCCAACAGGTTTCAGTGTACATGGACCTTAGAGTCCTCATATTCTAGTTACTGCATATGCACTCCATTTTCCTCCAGAGAAAGTTATTCCTATTTACCAACTCTTACAGCATGGTAACATAAATAAGGATTGGGCTGGTCATCTTCTGACTTGGGGAAAATGTGAGGTATCTTGTGTATGGCAATCATTGTTTTCATTCCCTTCCCCCAACATCTGGTGTCCTCTTGCTTAGATAGAGAACCTGATTTTGAGTTGAACCTCATTACAAGGCAGACTAACCTTCCTGTCCATCTAAAAGTGACAAAAGTCTAAATCTTTACCAGAAGATGTAAATGGAAATGTGTAGTATTTTTGGAAAGGTTATTTGAAAATAGCTATCTCAGCTGACAGAGTAACTATCTGTGCCCTTCTGTCTTTCCTTCTTCTTCAGGCCTTGGCACAGTTTATGCCCACCAGAAGGTGACCTTGAAAAAGAAGTCATTGCTTAAAGATAATGGAACAGACTGGGAGGATCCTAAATTCGCGATAATTCCATGGAGCACCCTACCAGCTCAGAGCTGCTATTTAAGAATTTTCTCTATGCAACAAAGAAATACATTTCTCTTTTGTTTAACCCATGAACTGGTTGTTCTTTTGTTTACTATAAGAAGACAAATTTTCAATATAAACAATATATATAACACTCTTGTGCAGGTCCACATTGCAGCCTTAGAAAAGAGGGAAATTCAACAATACTGATCCTGTCTTTCTTGAAAGTTTTGATATCCTATTCATGATGTATTTTTGCTTGAATTTTGAGTTAAATATATTATATGAGGATTACTGAGGAGTTAAATTGCAAACATTTCCCCTCATTAAACACAACTAAAAATTTTGGAAATGTATTTTATATATACTGTGAGAAGTAGAAAACAGACAGGCTAGGGACCTCAGGAACATAGGAATTATACCATGCTGAGTTCCTTGGATTTTCTGTTTGCCTCATATAACTTACATTGGAACTGAAGAAGCAGGTGATTTGCAGCAGCCAAGGAAAGCCAAAAAGATAAGCACCAGCAACAAAGGCTTCTCTTTCTTTGTTACAAATTCTAAAACTTTGTAGAAAAAAATCTGCTCTCCCTTATCCAGACACCACAGAAAAGCTGCGGCCCTGTGCATCCCAAGCCAGGAAAGATGAAGCTGGAACTGATGGGAACCCTTGGAAAGCAGTGACAAGGTGACTGATACACCAACAGAGATTGTGTCAGAGGAGGCCAAGATCTTTAAAATAAATTTTATTTAGGGATGGGGATGTGGCCTGACATGCATGAAGCCCTGGGTTGAATCCCAATCCCCAGCAACACACCAAAAACAAAACAAAACAAAACACAAAAAGCAAACTTTTATTTTTTAACAATAGTTTTAGGTTCACAGCAAAGCTTAGCATAACTTAAGAGATTTTTCCCATACATCTCATACTTCCCTACCATCCCTTGTTATCAACACCTTCTCTCATTATCACCATGCCCATTCGAGTGGTACGTTGGTTACAATTGCTAAACCTACATTAATGCATCATTAACACCCAAAGTTCATAATGTCCAACAGAGTTCACTCTTGGTGGTGTATATTCTATGGGTTTTGACATTGTCTCCATCATTTTACCTTTTCTATAGTGTCATAGTTGAGGACATACAGTATATAACCTGTGCAGTTTGTCTTCTTTCATTTTCTCATGCATTTAAGTTTTCTCCATGTCTTTTAATTGCTTCATAACTAATTCCTTTTTGTCTCTGAATGTATCTGAATTGTCAGTGTCTGGATGTAGTGTAGCTGATACACTCACCTACGACTGGATGTCATCCTGGCTTGTTTTGGCAATTATGAATAAAACTTCTATGAACATTGATGTACAGGTATTTGTGTGGACATTAGTTTTCATTTCATTTGAGTAAATACCAGGGATCACAGTTGCTGGATCATACAGTAGGATTATGTTTAGCTTTGTAAGAAACTGCCAAACTGTCTTCCTAGGTGCTTGTGTCTGCTTGCATTCCCATCAGGAGTGGATGAGATTTTCTACTGCTCCATATCCTCATGAGCATTTGTTATCATCAGTATTACGGAGTTTTGGTCACTACATGAGATACCATGTAGTCGTATCTCATTATTTGTATTTGAATTTGTAATTTTCTTATGTCATATGATACTGAGTATCTTTCACAAAGCTCTGCCATTTGTGTATCTTCTTTGTGTCTGTTCAAGACTTTAGACTGTTATTTATTATTTTTGTTGTTGAGTTTTAAGAATTCTTTGCATATTTTGGATTACAGTAATTTATCATTTGTCTCACACAAATATTTTTGTCCAATCTGTGCTTGTCTTCTCATCCCTTGACAGTGTCTTCCTCAGAGTCAACACTTTCAATTTTAATGAAGTATAGCTTATAAATTCTTTTATGCATCATGCCTTTGGTGTTATATATAAAATATCATCACTATACCCTAAATCATTTAGGTGTTCTCCTATTTTATCATCTAATAATTTATAATTTTTCATTTAAATTTAGGTTTGCTTAGGTTCATATTTGTATGTGGACTGTACATTCTATGTCTACATTCTTCTCTGTTTCTTTTTCTTCCTCTTTTTCATTTACATTGAAAACAACATGTCTAGTTGTTCCATCACCATCACCACCTTTTTTTGCAAAGACTATCTTTTCTCCATTGTATGGCCTTTCCCCTTTGTGAAAGATCAGCTGACTATATTTATGTCACTCTTCTGTTCTATTGATTTGGTTTTTTTCTATTCTTTTTTCCGATGCCACACTGTTTTCATTACTATAACATCAGAAGAAAATTTTTGGTTCTTTTCAATTTTATTTACCTAGAAAATTGTCATCTACTAACAAATGCAGTTTCGTTTCTGTTGTAAATCCATAAAATTTTTATTTTATTTTCTTGTCTTATTTCATTAACAGGAAATCAAAGAATGATGCTGAAAAGGAGTAGTGAGAGAGAATAGGTCATGTTCCTAATTTTAGTGGAAAAGCTTCTAGTTTCTCATGGTTAAGTTTGATGTTAGCTATGGGATCTGTATGGATGCTCTTTATCAAGTTGAAGAAGTTTTCTGTATTCCTAGTTTGCTGACAGTATTTATCATAAATAGGGTTTGGATTTTGTCAAATGCTTTTTCAGTATCTATTGGTATAATCATGTGATTTTTTACTTTAACTTGTTGATGTGATAGATTCCATTAAGTGATTTCTGAATGTTCAACCAGAATTGCATTCCTGGGACAAATTCTACTTGATTGTGGAGTAAATTTTTTTGCACAGTTTGATAATATTTTGATAAAGACATTGTATTTATGTTCATAAGAAATATTGGTCTTTGGTTTTCTTTTATGTAATTTTTTTCTGATTTTTGTACCAAATTAATGATGGTTTCATAGAGTGAGTTAGGTTGCATTTCCTCTGTTCCTATCATCCTAATGAAATTGAAGAAATTTGATATAATTTCCTCATTCAGAGTTTGGCAGTATCAACAAACCCATCTGTATATGTTGCTTTCTGTTTTGCAAGATCATTAATTATTTATTCAACTTCTATATAAATATGCCTAGTGTAATTGTTTCTCTTCTTTTGTGAATTTTGTAAGATTATGTCTTTGAAGGGATGGGTCTAGATTATCAAAATTATCAACTTTTGGCAGAATATAATTGCTCATTTCTTTTCTTTTTTTTTTGAATTTTATTTTATTTTATTTTTTAAATTTTTCTCAAAAGTTGCATTTTAATACATGTTATCAAACATAACAGAAAAAAAACAAATTTTCAGAAGCTGTACACACTGTTCACTGAAAACATTTGTTGAGGCAAATAGAAAAAAAAATTGTTACAATCATAATTTTTCTAACTTTGCACAAAATTATAAGCAGATTACATTCTTCATATTAAACAC